>JNEM01006038.1:0-11785 GCA_000697335.1 Conidiobolus incongruus B7586 | reverse complement strand
TGGGCACGAATAATGACAGTGACAAGAGGAGTTTCATCAGCTAAACGTTCCAAATATTCAGTGGCATGAGGATCAAGATTTTGTAAAGATTTAGTGAATTCGTCATCAAGTTGTTCAATGAATGAAACAATGGAACCTTGAATCTTGTTATAATCAACATCAGCATCTGGTTCACCATCAACGTCATCAATTTCATCATATGATTCATCAACAGAGATTTGAGGATTAGCTTCCAAAATGTTGAAAAGAACATGAATATTTTGACTAGTGCTACGCCACATTTCAGTGGTCATATGTGTAGCCAAACCAGATGAATAATCAAAACGAGCAGAGATTAAAGCGAATAAAACTTTAATTTGGAAGTAAGGGGTGTTGGCAACTGATAGGAGCTTAGCAAGGATCTGAATCTGTTCGCTCTTATCGGTATTCTTTTTACCACGAGCTTGGATAACTTCACGGAGTTTCTTAGGAAGGGTTTCAGAAGAAACTTCAATGGTCTTTCCACCTTTTCCAACAGTGGTAAAGCCATCTTCGAGGTCTTCTTCATCAACAACATGAACAGCTTTTGTCCTAAAACTAATTAGAGTGCTGATCTAAGAGATTTCATAATTCCTTACTTGTTCTTAGAAGGGGCAGGAGTAGGAGCTTCTTCTTCTTCCTCTTCTTCTTCTTCACCGTTTCTAAGGGCTTGGATTCTCTTTTCATAAACTTTGTTGTTTTTCTTAAGTTTCTGCTTGAGAACATTGAGAGCCTTAGCATTGGAAGAATTCATTTTCTTTTTATCTTTAGTAGTTTCCAAAAGAGCATCCTCAATTTGGATTAAGATTTGAAGATAAGAAGTAGGAATTTTTTCATTGTTGGCATTAATTTTAGAAATGACCTTAAGCATTTTTTCATATTCATTAGAAATAGCAACCCAATCGTTGATTTTTAAAGCATTTTCAACAGTTTTATAAGAAGCAGATAATTCTTCGAGTCTTTTATCTTTAGCTGATTTAACAACACGCTTGACTTCATCTTCAGAATCAGAGTCGTCGGCACCCTTCATAAACCAATTAGAACCTCTGGTTGTGGGGGTGCTGACGCGTTCATCTTCAGATTCATCTTCGGATGAAGTATGGGTAGCGTCGGAATCAGAGAAGTAAGAATCGGTGGAAGAGGAATCACTATCACTCTCACTATCGCTTACGTTGCGAAAGAAACGACTCATGATTATAGATCAATAAAAAAACTCTAATTAAGAAAAAAAAATTAGTATGATATTTTTTTAATATTATTTATGTTGAACTATTATTAATTTTCAAATATTTTAATTAGGGTAATATAAATTAATAAAGTCATTCAGTTGATTTAACTTACTTGAAGACAAAGCAATTTGTCTAACTATTGATTAGAAAATTATTTTATGACAAAATCATCATTTCTCCATCCAATCCCATATTTCTAAAAATTTTATACAGAATAATCTTACCATAAATTCATCATTTCTATTGGCCAATTGAAAATCTCAAATTTTAATGAAATTTACAAAATTATATTTCATAACAATTTGAATAGAAATAAAATATTCAAATTATTTATTGTATTAAAATATTTTGAGATTCATTATAGAATTATATGATTATGAATAGAGCCACTAAATAGATGAATTGATTGGTATTAATATCAAGACTCTATAGATTTCAATTAATTACTTTGTCTATATATATTGATTCAAGTTTATTTGGCTTATTAAGATTACAACTCAACCCAATATTATTATAATACTCCAAAAAACGCTGACTTCAACATTTTCAAACAATAGATAACAATAATGATTAATAATCAATTTAGAAATAGAAATTATATTACTACTGATTTAAGTAAACTTGAGTAGATTAATTCAGAATTGGTAATAAAAAAATTTAATTAGGAAAAACTTGAACTAATTGACTAAGTTTGGATTTTAGCAAAAAATTGATGTTCAGCATTTTTCATTGAATTTTATATTTAGTTTATTTTTGGTTAGAAGAATAGAGTCATAGTATAAAATTACTTTGATTAAACATTAAGTAATTGATTAATTAATATATGTATATAAGAATGATTTAACTATAGCTAAGTCCAATAGTATCTGATTTTACCATTATAATAGCATTATAATTAGATTTAAATTACCAAGATTTTTAATCATTTTTAAAATCGTTGATAAAAATAATAATATAAGTGAATAATTCAAGTTATCAAGATAAATATATATTTAACAATTGATCGGGATACTTTAACCCCTAGCCTTAACAACTTATGATATTCTAAAATTGTATATTATTAGTCTTTTTTAATCAGTTTGAAATATTTAAACCATTCAACTTGCTTAAATAAACACTCTTTTATTCTACTAACTTCAATCTTGCTCTTTCTTTTCTATTTTATTAACCTTTTTGTTTGTTTACCTAATATTCTGTACCTTTTTAAGGGATTCCTTCTAATAAGTGAGTTTGCTCCTTTATCACAATCACAACATAATATAGTTATAATATTTTATCTTAATGAATATTATAATAGTTTTCAATTTTTGTAAATTTCAGTAGTATATTACATTAACAACTAGTATAGTTATTTAATCTAAAAAATTATATAGTTCATAGTTGATTTGATTGCTAATATTTATTAAATCTAACTCTTGAGACTATAATAATAATTTTTATTATTATTTAGATGCTTGTAAATCTAGCTCAGTATTTTATCATAAATTGCATTATTTAATTCACTTATGATTGAAAAATGTTTTCGAATAATTTATTATATTTATTATAAAAGTAAATTTTACTAATATGTTGAAAAACCAATATGTTATAGAACAAAACACTATATAGTGATGAAATCAATTCTTAGATAAAATTCAAAATTTTAGTGAACACAGTCAGTATCATTGAGCGTATATTAAAAAATATATTCTAAACATACAATTACAAGAATAAATGGAGCATGACTTAGTATTGCATCTCCTTTTATTTTTATTTTAGCGAGTTTTGAATTGCTATTTTTATTGGATAATATTACAATGCCTGATATTAGTAATTTTGTGATATATTAATGAATTATTTCAATATAATAATTGCAGCTATTTAATATTTTGATTTTTTCAAATTATAAAGTTGAATATATGCAACTTGTAAAGGTGCTACAATACTATACTTATTTTTCAGTTTTATTCATAATATAAAGTTGTGTAGTATTAGAATAAATACATTTAATCAAGTGAATTATTGTGTGATGTAAAAACCAAATTAAAATAGTATTAATTTTTAGCACTGTTATATGATCAAATATTAATAAAATAACAAACAAATTTTATCCTTTTGACAAATCAACAATTGTATAATCATAAAAATTGGATCAAATTGCGGGAATAGAGAAATATCATACTCGAGATAATAAAAATATCATAAAGATTTGTAATGATTTCAATAATTTGATTTAATTTTTAATAATTCTGAAGATATCACCTAAAAATGAACTCTTACTGTAATTTATTTCGAATAACTTTGCAATATTTGGAATGGGTATAATATTCCGTTAATTAGATCGAAAGAATCTGAAAATATTGAACTTTATCAAAGATACTTATCAGCCACTTATCATAGATTTATAAATACAAGATAAATAGAGTATTACTAATATAATCAGTTTGTTAGAATATTATACATGGGAATTTTTATATTTAATAATTAAACATGATAAATAATATCTTCAAATACTGATCAAATTATTCTATTTAAATCAAAAATTGATTTCCAATAATATGGTCAAATTCTATTGTTTATTTCATCGTTATAAATTACATAAATAAAAGACTATTATAATTATTAAACTTTGAAAATCGAAATTATTAGAATATTTTAAGATAGCTAAATAAAACACAATTAGTATTAGTTTTAAGTTTAATATTAATGAATATACAGTTTCAATAAACATATTTTCCATTGATCGAGTTCCAATATGATTTGTAAATAAATTATGATTAAAATAAATAATGTTACATAATATGAATAGAAATAGAAAGCTATATTAATAATAGGTTTGGTTAATATTGATTTAAATGATATCATTATATAAAACAATTGTAAGGTTGAGTCACTTAAACTAATAAAAATTAATATTTATATCACAATAAAAATAATCAAATGTTAATATTAACTAGATTGAAGCTTTAATTTAATTTAGGTTAGAAGAGTGATTTTATATGAAAGATGGCTGAAATTAATGTACTTGCTATATCGGATATATTGAACTTGAGAACATTACCTTTGATCAAGTGATGTTATCAATGAATTTGATGAGAAAGAATAGTCGAATTAAGCTTGGTTAGGAAGGATTTGCTTGTTATATCCAGGGCGATCGGAACCTTGTTGGAAGTTGGGTTCTTTGGGGACAAGACCAAGGATCTTGAACATATCTTGATCAGCGGTATATTCGTTATTAGGAGTAGTTAAAAGTTTGTCACCGGTAAAGATAGAGTTAGCACCAGCCATAAAACATAAAGCTTGCTCAGGTTGAGAGAATCTAACACGTCCAGCGGAAAGACGGACCATAGCACGAGGCATAATGATTCTAGCGGTAGCGATCATACGGATCATTTCCCAGATACTAACGGGTTCTTGATCTTCAAGAGGAGTTCCTTCAACAGCAAGAAGAGCATTGACAGGAACAGACTCGGGATGGATGGGAAGTGTGGCAAGAGTTGTCAATAGTCCAACACGATCTTGTTCGGATTCACCTAAACCAATGATACCTCCAGAACAGACTGAAATACCAGCTTGCTGAGCGTGATTAATAGTGTTCAAACGATCATCATAAGTTCTAGTGGTGATGATCTTGGGGTAAAATTCACGGGAAGTATCCAAATTGTGATTATAAGCAGTCAAACCGGCTTCTTTAAGCATACGGGCTTGTTCAGCATCCAACATACCGAGAGTACAGCACACTTCCATGCCCATCCCTTTGATCTCTTTGATGTGGGTCAAAATCTTTTTGAAATTAGACTTACGACCTTTAACGTCACGCCAGGCGGCACCCATACAAAATCTAGTGGATCCAGCCTCCTTGGCTCTACGGGCGGCTTCCATAATCTCACCAGAATCAAGCATTTTTTGAGCTTTGACGTTGGTATCATAACGAGAGGACTGTGGGCAGTATTTGCAATCTTCAGAACAGCCACCGGTCTTGATACTGAGAAGAGTACATTGTTGAACGGCTAAAGGATCGTGATTGGCTCTGTGGACTGAAGACTATACTCTGATCAGTAAAGGATAAAAGAAGATATAAAAATAAAACTTACTCCGTGGTATAAAAGCTCCATAATGGGAGAGTCGAAAATTTGTTGAACTTCTTCTCTTGTCCAATCATTACGAATAGGGCCATGAGCATACTTTTCAGCGCCAGAAATTGGTCTTCCCCAAGTGTTGGTAGACTTACCTTCAACAGAAGCAAATTGTTTTTGGGCAGTTGAAGCAATAGCTCTGTTTAAAGAATGTGCAGGAAGTCTGATGGCTTTGCTCAGTTGTACTGATAATCTGAAAGACATTTTAATTCGAGTGATAGGTGAGGATTATGTCACTGATTTTATCTTTTTAAATTCCACGTCTCATCCCAATAATTTTATTTATATAGTTAAGTCCAATTTGTTGATTTCACATCATTTCGGTAATTAGATTGAGAACATAGCAAGTTTTAAATAATTCTATTTGATATTTATCATTGTATTATTTATTTGATAGGCTACATAATGTGGTTGCTATTCATTTTTATAGAAGTAATGTAATGAATTCAAACAGGTTTTCCCACTTAATCTTCCAAACTCAATTTTAATCAAGATATGATATGATCTACAATATTTTCACAAACATCAATTTCATTGATATCTTTTCAGAAGCTAAATATACTTGATTTCTGATTTCCGGCTTTGAATCTAATTTATACCATAGAGAATATATTATCTTTCATTCAAAAACGCTACAATCAAAATTCTACCATCCAGCATAAACATTATTATCAACGTGATTGAATAGAAATTCAATTATATAAAAATATAATACTGTTCATATTGAAATATACAACGTTGTAAAATATAATATTTGTGGAAGATACTTTTCATTAGTTAATTCTGTTTAAATTTCGATTAAACTTGACCACATTGACACCATTATAGAACAGTGACTACTAAATATTATTGTATCAACTAAACTACATTATTCGTATAGCTCGTCAATATAACTCAAAAATCATCACTAAATTCCATATCTTCTTAATGTATATATATATACATATAACCTTTTAAAATATAATTAATTGATTGTTAAATAATAAACAAATTCGATATTTGTTACTATCTGAAAATTGCGAATAGTTGGATAAATTAAACCACAAAAAATAAACAGTGGCTAACGATTATATGTATAATACTACATTTTCACATTGTTTTAATAAGAAATTATTCAACTATATTAAATGTGATTTACCAACTAATAAATAGATTTTCCCTTTCTTCAATGGATAATTCTATTATCCAAAATTAGTATAATTAAAAATCAATACGATATATCCTTTACCCTTTTAGCTTTGCAAGTTTAAAAATTTCAATATAAAATCATACAAATATTCATCAATCAATTTAAATAATTATTATCATTCCCATTAATTGTTGCTAAGTTAATATTCTTATACAAATCATTATAAAAAATATAGTTTGAGTTCTAATACTACGATATAGTTTTTTATATATTGGGTCAGTGAACTTATTTAATATTGAATTCAATAGTATTTTATTGAATTAATTTTTAAAATTTAACATTTAAAAATTATTTGAAATTTTTAAACTTGAAAATCTAATATTAAAAATCATCTACTCTTAATTAATAATTGTTTTATTTTTGTTATCCATATGTCATACTATTCCTATAATAAATTTGTATAAAATAGAAAATTTACATTTTATAAACTACTTACTATCGGAAAAATGAATTATGAAATTTTATTGGAATAGGTAATAATTTGACCGAATTTTTAATACATTATAAATTAGAAATGTAATATCAAATAGAGTATATTCATCAATAAAAATGAAATCTCATGGGTTTTCATAATCTATAGTTTAAATATTCAAATATTTTTTAGGCCATAATGTGTTGAAAATTTTTGGTATTGAAAATGGTTCGTAAATATTATTTCTTTGATTAATGGATCTGATTATTTTAAATTGAATATTTATAATAAATATTAATACAAAAACATGATATAGGTATATGATATTAAGGAATACAAGATTAATTATCAATGAATCAATCAAATATATTGAATATACAACATGCTATTAAAAGATAGTATCACGGATATAAAGCTAGTTTTTAAAAATTTGCATTTATGATTATTCCTTAAAGTTAAATGGATGATTAAAATTACAATATTAATTGAATTACAATAAATAATACAGCCATTATGTAAATTTAAATCATATAATATAGCTGAGTAATTGAAATGGTGTAACTACTGGATACACATTTTCAAAATAATAGCCATAATAGATTGTTGCTTCGATTTTAAATATTCAAAATATATTATATCTTCCTGCGATTCAAGTCAATTTAAATATAAAATACCTATAGATTTGATATACACAGCTTTGTCCAATATTTGATGTGGAATAGTTTAAAAAAATTATAATTATTCATTTTGATCTGTGTCATTTGAAAAAAATTACCAAATTTGTTGTCAAATATATAAAGTATTTAGTGCATTATTAAACATTAATAAAATTAATAACTTAATTCAAATAGTTTTTAGACCAATGATATATATTAATTAATATCTCAAAATTTGATTGATAGTAACATTTTGAATATACTGTTGTAAAAATATTAAATATTTCTCTCTTGATAGAATATAGAGAGTAATATCGTAATAAAAAATCAATTGATATAAAATATATAATTAATCATATAAAGCGTTAATGTTGAAATAAGCTTAACTAAATAGCATCAATTTTTTAAAATTGTCAAGGTTTATATATCTAAATAAGGCGTTATTGCTCCCTGACTTATTACTAATATTAATCAATTTTACTTTGAATAATTGCCCATGTATTCAGAGGGAAAATAAAACCAAGAATTTTATCTTGAATGTAAATTAGCTTGCATCTATCTTATCTATTAAACTGCTTTAAATCAATCCTGTTAACAAACGAAATGAATATTAAAATGGTGTGATAAGCAGTTAAGTTGTCAAATTGGTAAGTTAGTGGTTCAGTTTGATTCAGTATGACCCATGCCAATATGATTAGTTATTAAAGTAATAGTCCTTTAATCTATGGTTTTAAAGTTGATAACAATGTTTATTTGCATATATGTATATATATACTGATTATTTAGCATTTAATAAATGTAATCAAAGTATAAAAGCAATAAAAAAGTCATATAATATCAATTATCAAGCAATATATATTGGTAATATATAATACAAATACAAATTTTTTTATGTAATTTCTTTTATCAAGTATAAATCCATTCATCATCCATACAAACTGACTTTACTATCATTTGATTGATTTAATTCCATAAAAAATGGAATTACAATCCATTATTTAAAATTAATCACCAAGTAATTTTGATCAATGTGGCTCATATGATTTTTACAAACGATGTATAAATACCTCATTAAAAATTTTATAAATGACTGCACAAAAAGAAAAATATAATATACATTTTATTTCGTCATCTAATATGGTTGCTTCTGAACAAATTCTCCCTTTGAGATACATAAATCAAGAAAGCTTCAAGGCTTACGGCCAAGTCTATAATTACGGAGCCAGTGATGCAAATGTCGCTACGGCTAATCAAGGTACAGCCAAACGTGTAAACCATATTTTTGAGGTCAGAAACCAGAGACCTGAACATGTATCGATTTTAAGCAACCCCTCCAAAAAACCCGCTGAACTTAACGTTTGCTATTTCAACTGTATCAAAAGAGATACTCCAAATGACCAATTCAGAGTTCATTTATTGGAACGTCACCCTTATAGTACCCAAAGTTTTTATCCACTCAATAGTGATGTAAACACTTATTATATTGTTTTGGTAGCTCCTAACGACACTGAAAAAGATCAACCCGATTTAACCAAACTCGAAGCCTTCTTAGCTAATGGCCAACAAGCTATTAATTACTATGATAATGTCTGGCACCATCCCATGATTGCTTTGAACAAAGTAAACTCACCAAAATAATTTAATAACATATTTATTCATTAATTCTATGTTTGATTTTAGGATATTCAATTCCTTTGTTTAGTGAACGAAAATGGTCACCTTGAAGAAGATACTCAAGAACATTATTTCGACAAAGACATTCAAATTAAAATCAATACCAATTTAGCTCAAATTGAAAATTAATTATAAATATTTTAATAAATATCTTAATCCAATTATTTTCATATTAAAAATTTAATAATGCAATTATAATAGGATTTGCTTCAAGTATTTATTTTGATATATTCATTGTAAAATAGTTTTAACAATTATACAAAGATAGTGATTTTAATACTTACAACTAATTATATGATGTATTCATTTCACAAATTATAAAATATGAATTAGAAATTTTTGAAAATTTAATATTTTATTATTGAATAAATCAAAATCCCAATTTTTTGAAATTTTTATTATACCTTATATATATATATATATATATAATTAATAAAATGATATATATACTCTAATAGCATAATAGTTTAAATGTTATTTAATTTTATCGCTTGAACAGACTTAATCACACCAACTATTAAATAAAAATTGAAATATTGTTTGTTTTTTTGAATATATTGGTTAAAATAACAAAATGAAACCTTAAAATTGGTAGAGTTTATCTATTCCAGTTATAGAGGATATTGACTTATTAAATTGATATTGAATATTATATTCGTTAAATAATATTATTTAAAAAAATTTAATGCCATTGAAATATTGATTATATAATTCATAATATTTTAATCAAAAAAGTGAATAGTAAAAAATAGTATACAATTTATCAAATTTAAAGTTATTAAAATAATTCAAATATTATTTAAACAATAAGGTGTGATATAAACATAATATACCTATATAAATTAATTATTCTTCTCTCATATAATGTGTAAATATATTTAATTGATATAAATAATAAAATTAGTTAATAAATATCTTTATATAATATATATATATATATATTTAATAATTTTCTATTTTCATTAATATGAGAAAACAGTGAGCATGAAAATTTATTTCATAAATGTTGACGTAAATGAAATAAATGAAATTGTAAGATAAGAGTGAATCACGTTAAATGCTATATAACAAAGGACACCTTAGTTGGTGGAAGAGGCAGCGTGGTGAGAGAGAACTTGTAAAGCTTCGTTAACTTTAGCGGTCAAAGCTTCGTGGTTTTCAATCAAGTACAACAATTCACCATTATCCATTTCTAACAACATACCAGTAATCTTACCAGCTTGTTCGGCATCGATTTCGGCAACGAGAGGGAAGAGGTGTTCTCCGAGCATTTGCTTCTGCATTTCAGGTTCAGCAGCGGCCAAACGGGCGGCGGTGAGGGCATTGGGGTCTTCAGGTTCAGCTTGAGGAGCAGGCTTGGGAGCGGGAGCTTGTTGTTGAGCAGCTTGCTTGGGTTGACGAGGAGCAGATCCTTGGTTGTGACCTAAGAAACCAGGAGCATATTGTTGGGGAACATTAGGAGCTTGGTTAGGGTTCCAACGTTGGCGTTGGTTAGAAACGAAACGACCTTGTTGGGGACCGTTGTAACCAAAGTTGGGTTGGTTGGTGGGAGGGAAGGGACCGTTGGGGAAGAACATGGGGTTGCCAGGGAACATGTTGGGAGCACCAGAGGAGTGGAGACGAGCTTGATGACGTTGAGATTCCAAGTAGTTGCGACGTTCTTCCTTACGTTGAGCAAGAGAGACGTAGAGGGGCTTGTTATACAAAAGGAATCCATTCATATCGTGAATAGCTTTGCTGGCGTGCTCGGGGGAAGCGAAGCAGACAAATCCAAAACCTTTGGATTGGCCGTTGTCGTCACGCATAACCTTAGCGCTGGTGATAGGGCCAAAGGATTCGAAAGTCTGGTGGAGGATTTGATCATCGATACTTAGATCAAGATTCTTAACGTATAAGTTGACGTTTTGGGTCTTGAGAAGCTTTTCTTGTTTAGCTTGTTCAAATTGGCGAGTAAGAAGTTCTTGTCTTTCAGATTTCATTTGAGCACGGCAAACAGTCAATTTCTTACCATTGTGTTCAGTATCATTCAATCCTTCGACGGCGGCAACGGCAGATTCGTGCTTTTCGAAGTTAACAAAACCGAATCCCTTGGAGTTACCTTGGTCATCAACACTGACGGCAGCAGAGGTGATAGTACCGTATTTGTCGAATAATTCCTTCAATTTAGCATCGTCGATGGAAGGATCCAAGTTCTTGACATAGACATTGGTGTAAGTTTCTTCGAGTTTGGCAGACTTATCACCGCGGTCCTTGATGGGGATATGGTGACCAACATAGACAATTTGGTCGTTGAGCATCATACCATTAACTTGGGAAATGGCATTTTCGGCGGCTTCACTGCTTTCAAAGTGGACAAAACCGTAGCCTTTAGATTTACCAGAAGCATCAGTGGCAACCTTGCAGCTGAGGATATTGCCAAAAGCGGAGAAAGTGTCATGAAGAGCTTTGTTATCAATGGTGGGGTCAAGGTTCTTGATAAAAATGTTACCAGC
>JNEM01006036.1:0-18325 GCA_000697335.1 Conidiobolus incongruus B7586 | reverse complement strand
TTATAATAATATATGCTATTTTTATAAGAGTTTAAAAATAAATTAATTGATTATATTTTATATATTATTATATAAATAAAATGATTTTTATTTAGAGCTTATAATATAAAGTTTAGATTATCTATATTTAATATATTAATTATAAAATATATAAAGTTAAAATTATAAAAAATTTTTTAATTAAAAATAATTAAAAATATACTATACTTAATATATTAGTTAATTGATAATTTATAGTTTATTTAATTATATTTACTATAAGGATATGAATTTAAATTTATAAATAAATTTTTATAGATAAATATAATATGTTAATAAGATGAAAAATTTTAATTTTTAATAAAAAGAACTATTTTTGAAATGCTAAAAACTTAACAATAATATAATAAAAACTTATTAATAATTGTAAGTGTAGTGGTAGTTAAGCTAATATAATATAGAGGAAAACTTAATATAAAAGTAGTGTGGTGTAGAATGTGGTAATATAACATAGTTATAGTGTGCAAGTGTAAACAAAGTTTAATTAAGCTTCAAACTAGGATAAGTTACTAATATATTAAAATTTATATTAGGTAGTGTTAATATCCTATAATATTAATAGAATATAGTCTCAATTTTAGAAATAGTGTAAAAGTAGAAAATAGTAAAAATTTAGAAGAAAAAGAAAAACCTAGTTTATTAAATAATTTAATACTATTTATACAATTAATTTAATTATATAAGTATAAATTAATCATATAATTTATAGTTAATTAGATTATATGAAAGTATATATAAGAATTTAAAGAACTAATTTTTTAACACTCTTTTAATAGGTTTCTTAAAAGAGACACACTCTCTAATTTTTATAAATAAGTATAATAGGTTGAGGTATTCTTAATATTTTCTAGAGGTTCTAATGTAACTTCTTTAATAGGATAACTTATCTATTTTACATAAAAATAAAGTTTATTCCTAATAGATTTAGATTTAATTATGTAATCAATATAGTATTTTTCTTCTTCATCTTAATTAATAATTAGATCTAATTTTAAAGTTTTTAATTAATTAAGAAAAGTGTTAAAATCTTTAAAGTATAGTTTAATTTTAGATATGTAAAAGGTAGTGTTGATTTTTAAAGTTAGAGGTAATTCTAAAGTAATATTTTTAAAATTTAAATCAATAAATTAAATTTTATAGGGATTATAATATAATAGTAAGTATTTGGGATTTAAGTTAGATTTAAGTAAAGTAAGTTTAAAGGCAAATTATTCTAAGTATACAAACATACTAGTTTTATATTTAAGAGGGTTTCTAAATAACTTTAAGTATTATTATTCTATAATCCTTTAATTTTCTTCTAAGTTAAATTTAACAAGGGAATTAATATATTTGATATTAGATTAAAATTCAACAATGTTTAAAAGTAAATTAATTTAAAGTTTTAGAGTAATTATTAAATTAGGATGTTTATTATAATTGATGAAATAAAAGCTAAAACCTGTTGATTTATTAATAAAGGTGTTGAATAAATATTAGATTTAGTAGATATAAGCATCTTAATTTAATTGATTAGTGTTAATATAAACTTTAATCATTTACTTTAAGGTTTTAATAATTTTTTCAACAAGTTTATTAGTTTAGTAATAATTAGTAGTAGATATAGCTAGGTTAATCTTAAAGGAAAAAGATAGTAACTTCTAGAATTAAGAGTTGAATTATATGTTTCTATCAGATACAATAGTTTGTAGAATTTTATAGTAGGTAAAAATATTAGAGAATAACAATTGTGTAACATTTTTAACTGTAGAAGTTTTGAAATAAAGAATAAAATAAACACATTTAGAAAATAAATCAATTATAATTAGTAAGTTATTATAATTATTTGTTGATTTAAAGATTTCTATAAAATCAAGTTAGATTTATTATTAAGTTTCATTAAAGACTTATAAGGGAATAAATTTACTATATTTTAGTTGAGTATTATATTTAGTTTTTTAGCATATATCATAAGTATTAGTGTATTTCTAAATTAATTTAACTAGGGAAAGCTAGTAATACTTTATTTTAATTCTTTTAGCAATTTTTAACTAGTTTTAATATCCTCTAATAGGTAAATTATAGCATTTATTAAATATTGTTTGTTAAATCTTAGGAATGTTAAGAATATATAGACAATTATTATAATATAGTAAGTTATTGATAATTTTAAATCTTTTAACATATTTTAATTGGTTTTCTAATAATTTAAAGAGTTCTTCTTTAACTAAAATAAAGAAATTATTATTTAACAGTGTTTTTTAAAATAGTTTAATAAATTTTTTATTTCTTTTATTAATAACTATTAAGTTAATGTTTGCTAGATTTTTATAATTAGAATAAAAGGGTAGGTATGTAAGATTTTTTAATAAAGTATCTACAATATAGTTTTATTAACCTAAAAGATATTAAATAAAGAAAAAGTAAACTTAGATAATTTTAATCTATCTAATTTATTTTCTTAATAAATACTTTTAAGTATTTAAGTAGATAAGTGATTTATAATCTGTAAGTGTTAAAGAAAAATTGCAGGATAAAAAATATAAGTGATTTTTGATTATTTTTACTAAAGCAAAAAGTTTTTATTTATAAACTAGGTATTTTAATTCAGCTAGTTTTATTTTTCTTAACCAGAATATTATTGGTTTTAAAGTAACATTTATAAAGTTAAACTCAACCTATTCTCTTTTATTTATTATTTTATCCTATAGTTATAAAGTAAAATATAAATTAAATTCAAACTAGGTTAATTATTTACTAATTACAAAAAAACTAGAGTTAGTAAAAATAATAATAGGTAGTTTTAGATTAAAGATAGATAAAGTAAAAACATTAGTAATATAGAAAATTAAAACATTTATATAAAAAGTATATAGTGGGGTTTATTCAAAAAAAAAGTTTTTCTTCAAAAAATTAATAAGAGGAGTAATAAGTTCAATAAAAAAATCAATGAAATTTTTAAAGTAATTTAATAATCTAAATATAAACATAAGTTAATTTTTGTTTATAGGTATAGTAAAAACTTTAACACCATTAAATTTAGTTAGATTAATATTAATTCTTTAAGAGGAAACAATATAACTATAGAAAAAGATAGAAGAGGTACTAAAGATACATTTTGATAGTTTTAAAAGTAATTTATATTCTTGAATAATTTATAAGATTTAATTAATATGTTAAATATATTCTTCTTTAATTTTTAAATAGATTAAGATATTATCAAGGTAAATAATAATAAAGTTATTAAAAACAAGGTTAAAAAGGGAATTAATAAATTAAATAAAAGTTACAAGAGTATTACACAATCTAAAGTTTATAATAATAAATTTATAGTGACTTAAAAAAATATTGAAAATAGTTAAAGGGATAGAATTTTCTTTAACTTTAATGTTATAATATCTATTCTTAACATTTAATTTAGTAAATATAATTGATTTAAGTAGTTTATCCTTAACATCATATAGGTTTAATAATAAAGTTTTATCTTTAATAGTTTTAGAGTTTAAAACATAGTTATTAATTTATAATCTCTAACCACCATTAGTTTTTTATATAAAGAAGATTAGAGATTTTTATAGTGAGGAAAAAAGTTTAATATACTTATTTTCAAGTAGTTTTTAGATTTTTTCTTTTAAGGTTTAATATTGTTTAAGAGATAAATGGTAAGTAAGTTTTAAATATAGTTGTATACTAGGGATTAATTTAATTTTGTGTTTAATATTATATTTAGGTGGTAATTTATTCATAAGTTCAAAAACATTAGCAAATTAACTTATTATATTGTATAAGAAATGGTTATTAGATATAACTTTATTAAAATCAACAGATAAAGTGTTAATAGATGAATAATAAACAAATATATATTTTTATAAATTATTTAGGTTTTTGATTAGTTTTTTACATTGATTTTTACTTATAATAATAAAATTATTTGCTACAATTATAGAGTTAGTGTTAGATAAAATATTTAATAATTTTATAGTAAGGTAATATAGATTTTTTAAGATTAATTCTATTAATTTTTTTTAGAATGTAAAAAAAAAATTTGTAACCTTTTAAGGTAATATTTATAGATATAAAACTGTAATATTTAAACTAATTTTAACCTAGTATAAAATTATAACTAATGTTACTAACTAGGAATTTAATATGTTAGGAGTAGTTAAAAAATAATAATAGATATTTAAATATAATACTAGATGTTTATTCTATTAAGTTGTTAGTATATTTAATTATTAAGTTACTTTTTTAAGTAGGTAAAAATAGCTTTATAATAATAAAAGAAGAGATAATATAATTAAAACAACTAGAGTTAATTAAAACACTAATAAGTGTGTTTATAAAAAAACTAATTAATATAAACAATAGGGTGATAGTTAAAGGTAAAAAATCACAAGGTAGATTAGTTACTAGAATATTTCTAGTTTCTAGTGGTTTAATCAGTTAGATTTCTTTAGTATATATAGTTTAATTTGTGGAATTATTGGTTTATTAGAACTTTTGTGGATTAGATTAAAATCTACTAACTAATTATAAAAAGAGTAATTTTAAGGTTATATTAATATTATTCAAGTTTGATTTATAGTTGGTAAGTTAAGATTATTAAGAATTAAACAAATGTTGCTTTTTTAAAGGGTATTTGTTAACTCTATAATTAACTTAAGTTTTTCAGTAATAATAACAACCTTTATTTATTCTTAAGTAGGTTTTAACTTCTTCACTAAAAGTTTTCTTATGAAGCTTTAAAACAAAAATATTTATCATTTGAAACTTAAATAAATTAGAGTAAAGTTTAAAAGATTAATTTTTAGGGTAAAAAGATTTAGTTATAAAATAAAAGATATTATCAATTATAATTGCTATATTATAAATGTTAGAAAAAAACATATTATTAAAGTATTCCCTATTAATTAACTAAAGCTTCACTTGAAAGTTAAAGCATTATAATAGTTTGTAGATTTATTCTTCTTCAGTGATATTTAATATATTTAAACATATCTCATTAAATTTCTCAATTAATTATCTTGTAGAAGTTTTTTATTTAAGTTAAAAAAGCTTTTCTCTTATTAATCAAACTTAATTTTTTAGGTAATACCTTTCTTTAAAGGCTTTTTCCAATTGTTTAAAAGTTTATATCCTTGTAGTAAACTATCTTCTTAAAAATTCTTTAGGATTAAGCTTATAATAAGTTAACTACTAAATATAAATAGATTTTTCTAAAAAAAAAGTAGCTAATTTAAAGATATTCTTTAGATCTTCATCAAAAATTAAATCAAAGTAGTTCTTTATGTTTTTAAGGTAGTTTTCAAGCTTGTGAAGGTTTTTTAAACTATCATAAGTAGTTAATTTATTTTTAAAAACACTAAAGAAGTAGTTTAATGTATTAACTATAATAAAGTAGCTAGTTTATTAGATTTAAACTCTTTAAAACATGTTTTTTTCAATTAAAAGTTGTTTAATATAAGTTTTTTAGAGGGTAATAAGCTTTTAAAGATTAAAGTTTTAGATTCACTTAGTAATTAAACTATTATCATTATTAAAATAATATAAGGGTATCTTTTTTTTTAGTGGTATTATAGTATATAATGTTAAATTTAAATGAAATAAATTATAAATAAAATTTAAAATAGTAATAATTAGGTTTAATATAGATATTTATTAATTTCTAATAGGTTTTTAATAGTTTTATTATTGTTACTATATAAATATAGTGGTAGTTAAACTAATATAGTGTAGAGGAAAACTTAATATAAAAATAGTGTGGTGTAAAATATAATAATATAATGTAGCTGTAGTGTACAAGTATAAACAAAATTTAATTAAGCTTCAAATTAGGATGAGTCACTAATATATTAAGATTTATATTAGGTAGTACTAATATCCTATAATATTAATAGAATATAGTTTTAATTTTAGAAATAGTGTAAAAGTAGAAAATAGTAAGAATTGAGAAGAAAAAGAGGAACCTAATTTATTAGATAATTTAATACTATTTATACAATTAATTTTATAAGTATAAATTAATTATATAATTTATAGTTAATTGGATTATATGAAAGTGTATATAAGAATTTAGAGAACTAGTCTCTTAACAATAATAATAAAAATATTGATTTTATATTATATATTTATATTTGCTAATTATATATTAGAACCTTTATTTAATTTTAGTTTTAAATAATTCTTATTATTTAAAATCTAAAATAATATTTTCATCCTATAAAATATTCAAACAATAATAAATAAAAACTAAATACCAAATATATAATTAAGAAATTTCAGGTTCTTTAATATTATTTCTTATAGCAAAGGAATTAACAATATTTTTATTTAAAATAAAATTCTAACTATATATACATGATTTAATAATATAAGGAAAAATGTCAAATAATTTAAATATTGAAGATGCTTGACATAAATAGGCCATATGAATTTAAATATCATTTTAATATAATAATAGATATCTGACAAACCAATCTTTTTAGAAACTGGAGAAGTGTCTGCTAATTCCAAGTCTTGATAGATACTTAATTGGCTGAATTTCCAGCTATAATTATTAATTTGGAACCAATTTAAACCATATCTACTGGAAACAAGGTTTGAAAAAAGTCTTATAAAGAATAAAAAGCATATAAAGGCCTTAAAACTATCTAGTGTAGTTAATTTTCCAGACACAATTACTTGAAGCCATCTCCAAGCCATAAAATCCTGAGCCAGAGCAGTTAAGAAACCAATCCAGTAACTTGCTTAAGCATGGCTAATTGTCCCCAAAGCTTATAATTCTAAATCAAGATATCCAACGTTTGATCATAATGAAAATAAATTCAACAATAAGCTAATGGTGTAAGGTGTAGATAGCCATGAAGAGTACAGAATTGCATGATACTAATCACCAAAAGTTCAGTCAAAATGAGGACGATACCCAATCCAGTAGTATAAAGAATAGAACCAAAACCTACAGGGCTTGCACTAGTAATTGAATCTTGAATTGGCTGGTAGGCATGGAAATTAGATGTAGCATGAAAAAGCTTCCAATATCTATAAATTCCTATGCCAATGATTGTATTGATTAATATTAAATAGACAACAGTATGAATCCATCCTAGATGGTTGAGTAATAATAGTTGATCTAAACTTTCAGATCTCATTTTATCAATTAAAATTGGTAAAAGGAGAAAGATAATTTATAATTTTATTCAGAATTCAATTAAATGATTTTATATGATTACAAAAACACTTAATTCAAAATTAAAAATTATTGAAGATTGATAATTATTTCAATCATTTATCACAGATATCCATATAAATTCAATGAATTGATAAACATACTTCTTCATTACTGTAATTAGATGATTTCATCAAATTAATTTGGTATTTGATCAATTATTAATATTATTGATTACTAATACATGTGATAATTTTTCTATGTTAACTCAAACTTGGAATATTAATTAAAATTTTCCTAATTTTCTAGTAATTAATATATACACTTTATATTTTAAAATAATTTGATTATATTAATTAGATATCGTTTAATAATATAATTATATATTCTAATTTAAATTCAAATTTGGATCAATTGTTATTTTTGTATGTTTGAGCTTGTGTTTATTGTAAAAAATTAGAATAAAATAGGTGTAAAAATTTTTTATACAAACCCATAATTTACAAATTTTAATAATCAATATAAACTATCTGAAAGATGAGAGTTTGGATTATTCAACCTAAATTCATTTTTACATTTTCGATTTTGATCAAGAATGGATCCAGTACCTTCAAATTCATCAACTAACAAAATTCAAGTGTGTGATCATAAACCCTTACAAAAATGTCTACAAGAGAACAATTTTGACAGGTCCAAATGTTTAAAAGAATGGGAAGAATTCAAGCAAAAATGTGCCCAAAAATCTAAATAAACCATTTTAAAATATTTATTTTGCAAAATCTGTCCTATAATCATTTGGTCATTCATATTTTTAATTAATTAGGATTAATATATCATTTCAAAAATGATGAAATATATTAAACCAAGATAAATCAATAGCACATGTAATATTGATAAAATCCAATGATGCATATTAACATTAATAACAAAATACAATAATTCAAAAGCCCTTGGATCATCATTTATATATAAATCAAACTTTTTAGCAGTTTTACTCAACTGAAAGCAATATTGACGAAGTCGCTCAATTAGGTAACTTGCTTATACTGATAGTTAATTAATAGTATTAATTTGAAGTCAGTCAATAAAAAATTTTTGGATTTGGATGTACATATTGGCCAAGTTTTAAAAGTATCAATTCACTCTAACAACGATCAACAATATGTTAGTCAAGGTATATATATTATTTTATATTCATAATTGACCTCAAATCAGTCAAATTGGCTCAGAACGCTGAACCTATTACCGTTGTGAGTGGACTTGTTCCTTTTCTTAAATCAACTGATTTAGAGGCAATTAAATACTACTACTGGTGCCATGTGTTGTTGATTAATTTCGTCATAGGGTCAATTGATTACTTTATTGGTGAATTTAAAATTAACTAAGTTTAGAGGAATAATATCTGAAGCAATGATTCTTTGTTGAACGAAAACTGTCTTCGATATCAAATACAACATAACCTTCTCTAGCCAGCCTCATCCATTGACGCCAACACTCGAATACAGTTAAGATTATTACTCAGCCTCTCTGAACCTCTTGCTGTGTTCAAAAAGAAAACCTATGAAGCTGATTATGCTAATCACTTTACTATAGACAGCAATGGTAATGGGCTATTCCAAAGCCATCGATTTATAACATTGAGTTCTGATATTCATCCAATCCATTTCCTCTTATTTTCCATGGCATTTTTATTGAAATTATTCATTATCATTTAGTAAATTAACACATATATTTCTCAAATATAAATGAATACCAATTACCAGGTGTTTGATATTAACATATACAACCAATTATGAATAAATAAAATTTTTAATATTTAATACAATCAACTTGAAATAACTCTTTTTAATATTTATTTTAATACTAGTTGTAAATAAGTAATTAATTAATTTTATTATTAAATGAACAAAATAATAATTATCATTTTATATCTAATTTGGATTTGAATGCCTTAATACGTTTATAAATTTCAAATTATAATTAAAAATTTTTATTAACTTTCATTTTATATTACAATATCAAATATTTTCTATGCATATCAAAATTTTGTAATATAATCTTTATTATCCTAAATAAATATTGATTACCTATGAATAGATACCAATAATAAATATAATTTATAATACTTTAATATAGAATAGATATATTCTCATTTAATGATTTATAATCAGTAATTGAAGATTGATTTTCCCTTAAAACCAGTCCTTATTGAAACAATATATTTATTTGAGAATTATCGGAACAAATCGTTTACACTTTATTTGTTTTCAAATTTGGAATGTAAAACATTTAATTATCTATACAAGTGATCAATACATTAAATAATTATTGGATTATTTGATATATATTCATTTGCAATAGATTGCTAGATTTTATGTGATTTTATGTAATTTTATATAATTTTCTATGGTTGGGCTGAAAGAGAGCTATAGTGGATGATATTAGCTATTGTGTTATTATCTATTTATAATCAATACAGGTATTATTCAAAATATTGTACATTAGATATTTTAATACTCTACCCATTAGAAATTGTCAATCACCTATAGAAACATATTAGATTTGAATTTAACCATTTGATACTATCAAGATCCTTTCTTTAAATACATTAATGACAACCAAAATACTACTATTCATAGTTCTTTTAGATCAATAGGAGATAATATAATGAATATATATTTTATTCATAGTGATTGATGACACAGATATAATTAATTATCCAATTTGTAGCACAAAGCCCCAACAACAAAAGTTAAATTTTGAATGTTGAACCCATAATTACTTGAGAAATTTAAAAAAGTATTTATTTCTGAATACTGTCTGAATTTTCCGCCTGGTGTTTCGACTGAAATTCCCTTTAATTATTCATTACATGTAATTTATAAATAATCTGTATTATAGACAAAGCATAACTCAATTTGTATTTTTAAACAACAGTGTAAATTATTAAATATGGCTCAACAATATCTCGACCCCGCCACTGCTCTCCAAGTTTTAAAGGAACAGGGTTCTGATGGATTAACTGTCGATCAGCTTATGGACCCCCAAATCAGCGGAGGACTTACCTATAACGACTTCTTAGTTCTCCCTGGCTTCATTGACTTCCCTGCCCATGACGTCACTTTGGACACCAAGTTTACCAGAAACATCACTTTAAAGACCCCTTTCGTCAGTAGTCCTATGGACACTGTTACTGAAGCTGATATGGCCATCAATATGGCCTTGTTGGGTGGTGTTGGTGTCATCCACTACAACTGTACTCCTGAGCAACAGGCCGCCATGGTCCGTAAGGTCAAGAAGTTTGAAAACGGCTTCATTTCCGACCCCATCGTCCTCTCCCCCAAACACACTGTCGGTGACGTCCGTGAAATCAAGTCTAAGTACGGCTTCTGTGGTATTCCTATCACTGAATCTGGTAAGATGAACTCTAAGTTGGTTGGTATCGTCACTGCCCGTGACATTCAGTTCAATAACGATGATTCTACTCTTGTCTCCGAGGTTATGACCACCGACCTTGTTGTTGCCCAAGAAGGCGTCAGCTTGGAAGAAGCCAACCAGATCCTCAAAAAGTCCAAGAAGGGTAAATTACCCATCATCAATGCCCAAGGTGAGTTGACTTCCCTCCTCAGCCGTTCCGATTTGCTCAAGAACCAATCCTTCCCCTTGGCCTCCAAGCTCCCTGAATCCAAGCAATTGCTCTGTGCTGCTGCTATCGGTACCCGCGAGGACGACAAGAAGCGTTTGGCCTTGTTGGTCGAAGCCGGTCTGGATGTTGTCATCTTGGATAGCTCCCAAGGTAACTCCCGCTACCAAGTCGAAATGATCAAGTACATCAAGGAAACCTACAAGAACAAGATCGATGTTGTTGCTGGTAATGTTGTTACCAGAGACCAAGCTGCCGTTCTTATTGCTGCTGGTGCTGATGCTCTCAAGGTCGGTATGGGTTCTGGCTCCATCTGTATCACTCAAGAAGTCATGGCTGTTGGTCCCCCTCAAGCTACTGCCGTTTTCCGTGTAGCCAAGTTCGCCCGCCAATTCGGTATCCCCGTTATCGCTGATGGTGGTATTCAAAATGTTGGTCATATTGCCAAGGCTATTGCTCTCGGTGCTTCCTGTGCTATGATGGGCGGTCTCTTGGCTGGTACTAACGAAGCTCCTGGTGAATACTTCTACCACGAAGGTAAGCGCTTGAAGAAGTACCGTGGTATGGGTTCCATCGATGCCATGGAGCAAGGTAAGAAATCTGGTGATTCTGGTTCCATGAAGCGTTACTACTCCGAATCCAGTGCCGTCAAGGTCGCTCAAGGTGTCACTGGTGCTGTTGTTGACAAAGGCTCTATCCGCAAATTTATCCCCTATCTCCATACCGGTATGCAACACAGTTTACAAGATATGGGTTGCATAGACATCAAGCAACTTCAAGAACGTGTCTACAACGGTGAAGTCCGTTTTGAAAAGCGTACCGCTGCTGCCCAAGCTGAAGGTGGTGTCCATTCTTTACATTCTTTCGAAAAGCGTTTATATGCTTAACCACTTTAAATCATATTATTACGATTGTTATTAGATGAATATAGTATTAACCAAGCCATTCAATAAACCATTATAAAACATTTTGTATAAAAATATCCATTACTTTCTCCATTTCAACCTCCACTTTCATTAAAGGATTTATCTAATATCGTCATAATACGTATCTAGCCCATATCAAGTTGACTGCTGAATTATTATTAATATTGTATATATTTCATTTAATTTTTCTTTTTAAAATAAATGTCTCCTATTTTTAAATGATTTTATTCAAAATTTTCGAATTAATCAAAATAATTGCTCTTTATTTCACAATACATTTATGTCATTATATATTTGAACAAAAATA
The DNA here is from genome assembly GCA_000697335.1 of Conidiobolus incongruus B7586. NCBI lineage: Eukaryota > Fungi > Entomophthoromycota > Entomophthoromycetes > Entomophthorales > Conidiobolaceae > Conidiobolus > Conidiobolus incongruus. The sequence goes on along the minus strand of JNEM01006036.1, from coordinate 6,266 downwards.
TCAAATTATTCATAAAATTATCTATATATGCTGACCTAATATCGATATATCAAATATTTTCTACCAGTGGAGTTTATATTTAACCAACAGATATTAATATATATATATATATATATATATATCATTAATTATTAATTTATTCAACAGACTACCTTCATTGAAATTAAAATTATTTGCAATATATAATGATTTTTTATTTATTAAAAAGAAAGGTTACAAAAGCCATCAGTATTAAACCATATCATTATTAGTCATTATACTGTTATATTAAAAATGTATCAATATCAAATAGTAGTAATTTTAAGGAATCAACAATTAAAGAACTGATTGAAAAAATTTATGTGGAATTTGAGCGTTAATTAATAACTATATTTTGAACAAAGAGTAATGTATATATTTGATTACTTTTTAAGAAGCTTATATACAAGTTTTAAATGCTCATATATTGTAAAATATGAAAGATATTCAATAACTTATTTATCCTAATTTGGTAATATTCAAAGATAACCAATCAAATGAGGACTTGGAAATTAATGATTTCAATTTCACTTTCAATCACAAAAATCAGATGATCAAATGGGTTCGAAATAATGATAGATTACATATATAAAGTAATGCTTCTTCATCTTAAGCATCAACAGTTTCCTAATAAAAGTTTATTGTTAACTGCATTTTTTCATTTTATCTGGTTAATTTATTCGCATCTTCAATATGTTAAAGAATATTTCTCGTATCTCTCGGTAAGTTGGACTGTTAAATGGATGGTTTATCCAGACTTATTAATAATGAACATTTAGTTTTTCTAAGCCGCTTTACCAATCAACTCGTTGCTTTTCCGCTTCTACCAACGTAAAGGAACAGCCCCAATATGCTACCAAAAACTATATCAATGGTGAATTCTTCGAATCCAGTACAAGTGAATGGTTCGATTTACGCAATCCCGTAAGCTTATATCTTAACCTATTGTGACTGACACTTTAGAAACTAATTATTAAATAGGCTACTCAAGAACTTTTAACTCGTGTACCTCAATCTACTCCTGAAGAATTGGAAGCTGCTGCTAGAACCTCCAAAGAAGCTTTTAAGACTTGGAGAAACACTTCTCTCTTATCCAGACAGAGAAAAATGTTAGATTTACAATTAGCTGTCAGAGAAAACATGGTAATTATTTGTATACATTATATATCTAATCATTATTTGAGTTCTCAACTACAATCTGATTTCAGGATCGTATCGCTACCTCAATTGTTAAGGAACAAGGCAAAACCTTTGCTGATGCTAAGGGTGATGTTCTTCGTGGTTTACGTAAGTTGAATGATCTATGTATTAAGCTATTGGATCAACTCATATTGTAAATATATAGAGGTCGTTGAAATGATGTGTGGTTTACCTGACTATACTTTGGGAAATATCACTGAAGTTGCCAAAGATATGGATACTTGGACCATTCGTGAACCATTGGGTGTTACTGCTGGTATCTGTCCTTTCAATTTCCCTGCCATGATTCCTCTTTGGATGTTCCCCGTCGCTATTGGTACTGGTAACACTCAAATTCTTAAGCCTTCTGAACGTGATCCTGGCGCTGTCATGATTCTTGCCGAGTTGGCCGAACAAGTTGGCATTCCCAAGGGTGTATTGAACGTTGTCCATGGTGGTCGCGATACCGTCAACTTCCTCCTCGATGAGCCTAGTATCAAGGCTATTAGTTTTGTTGGCTCTGATCAAGCTGGTAAATATATTTACGAGCGTGGTACCAAGAACGGCAAGCGTGTTCAAGCTAATTTGGCCGCTAAAAATCATGGTGTCATCATGCCTGATGCCAACAAGAACTTCACTCTTAACTCTTTGACTGGTGCTGCTTTTGGTGCTGCTGGTCAAAGATGTATGGCCTTATCCACTGCTGTTTTCGTTGGAGAAACCCAAGAATGGATCCCTGAATTGGTTGAGCGTGCCAAAGCTCTCAAAGTTAATGAGGGTTTCCAGAGCAATGCCGATTTAGGTCCTATGATCACTCCTCAAGCTTTACAACGTGCTGAGCGCTTAATTCAAAGTGGTGTTGATCAAGGTGCCAAGCTTCTCTTAGATGGTCGCAAGATTAAAGTAAACGGCTTTGAAAAGGGTAACTTCTTAGGACCTACCATCTTGACTGATGTCCAGCCCCACATGGACTGCTACAAGGAAGAAATTTTCGGCCCTGTCCTTGTCATTCTCAAGGTTGATACTCTCGATGATGCCATTGAAATGATCAACAACAACCCCTACGGAAACGGTACCTGCATCTTTACTCAAACTGGCTCAACCTCTAAGAAATTCATCAAAGAAGTTGATGTTGGTCAAGTAGGTGTTAATGTTCCCATTCCTGTTCCTCTTCCCATGTTTTCTTTCACTGGTTCTCGAGAATCCATTCGCGGTGATATCAACTTCTATGGTAGATCTGGTATTCAATTCTACACCCAATATAAGACTGTTACTGCCCACTGGCGTTCTGAAGATGCCATTTCCACCAAAGCTACTGTTAACATGCCTACCATTCATTAATCAACATCAATTTGAGTTATATTTAATAAAACATAATCAATATATGAAATCATTCTTAAAATTCATTAAGCATTCATAAAAATAATAAAAAATTCATTTATTATTTATATTATATTATTTTTATAGCAACAAAATGAATGATCAGTGTCTGTAAGATTTTATCCTAATTGGCAAAATGATTGATACAAATAAAATATATATATTATATGTGTGTGTTAATATTTGGGATATTAAAGTTTACAATTATTTAAACATTTCAATTACTTTATTTTTATAACATCAAAAGTTTTGAAACAAAATATAACATATTATTTCATAATAATTTTCAAGTTTAGTTTATTCCCTAGATTAGCTAGTATAAAGTTAAATTTGGACTTAATCAAACTACCATAGTTTAAAGTTCATCTTCTTCATTATATTTGGACTTGGCTGTAGCAAATAAATATTAGTATAGGTGAATGATTAGATAAAGAATCATTTACATTTAGTGGTTTCTTTTTTGGGCTTTGATTCTGTAGAATTCACAGGGTATTCTTTGATGATGGATTTGTAGAATTCTCTCAAACCCTTAGGGTTATATTCACCTATAATAATCATATATAAGTATTAATATTTAGAAAAATGTTAAATACAATACCATCATAAGTTTTAATTAATTTCTCTTCACCATTATCAATTTCAACTATTAAAGCAGGGAAAGATTCGATATTATAATTTTCAATATAATCTAATTGATCAGACTTGACCTGGCCAAACTTAATTTTACCATAAAGACTCAAAGCTAGAGATTTATAAATTGGAGATATTTTGTCCTTTTCACTGAATAATAAAGAACGATGTTGGCCTGACGATTGAGCAGTCTAATTTATAATCATCAATATCACTGCATTGAATGAGTAAATAAATAGACTTACTTCAACGAAATCTTCCAAATTGGATGATGTATCAGTAGATGCTTTAGCCTTTTTCGTAATCCTCAATACCTTATTGGGAATGGCGTTTGTTACAAATGATTTAACAGCCTTTTTAGTCCTTGGACCCATGTAATCGAGAGGTTGTTCACCAGGTTTAGTTGCTAATTTACCCTTAAACAATTTGACAGTTGGAAATCCTTTTGTTATAAGAATGATTAATTACTGTATTACACTTATTGTTTCATTAATACCTTTTACATCGTATTGACCACAAATGGGCTGATTGATTGAGTTATCACAATCCACGACAGCAACTGTAGCTATTCCTTCTAAATCTTTAGCTACCTTCTTATAAGTGGGCTCAAATCTACCAAATTCAGATTATACTATGAATTTAATTTAGATAGAATAAATGGTATAATATTACTGTTTACAATGACCACACCATGGAGCATAGAACTTAACCAAAGTAACACCCTAAAATATAGTCATTAGCTAAATATTCAAAAATATGGTTGGATATAAAATATTAATACCTTGTTATTCAAGACCTTCTTTTTAAAATTACCAACGTTCAATTGAACAACTGAGTCTGAAGAGGAGTATTCACCCATTACAGAAGATAGTAAATTTAAAGTACTAAAGATGATAAAACCCTTCATTATACAGAATATTGAACTAAATAAATTTGTTAGTCTTGATTGCTAATGATGTATACAAAATTGAGGTTAAAAATTAATATTCTTAAAAATAAATAGGTTTGTGCTGATACCTTAGCACATATATATGTATCAATTAATTCTAAAGCAGATTCAAATCAATTGACATTAAATGATAATACAAATGATCATTTTCAACACAACATAATAAAATAAATTCAATTCAATATTTATCAATTACAATCAATTTAAATCATTAATTAATAGTATATTGTTTTAAATAAAACTGATTATTATTTGGTAGCTATACCTTGATATTTTCTGATTGAATATAACAGTCAAGAAACGAATTAATCAAATTATTATTAGGTGAATGTTATAGATCAAGTGAATTTATATATTGAATTTCAGATTTCAAATGAACCAATCAAATTAAATTTTGTAAATTTATTTTATTTGATTCATCTTCATTTTCATACTTTTCAAAATTGAATATAATTAATATCAAATCAAAATAAGATTTTTAAGATTTTATTTTAATGTGCTAGATTAAATTACACAAGAATAGAAGCGATTTTATAATGTTGATTAATTATTCGGATAGTTTTTGATATTTAGTTTTGATTGAATATTAAACAGTTTTTCAATTAAATGATAGCTGCATAGACAAATTAAAAACTGATTCAAATTATTCGTTAAATAATATAAATATATTTATTTTTAATAGAAATTTATTATGTAAAAATAAGATTGAGGAAACTATATTATTTAATTTAATCACTAAATATTTCAATATAATATAAATTTTTCATATTTTCCTAATTTGAAGAAATATTAAAATACTATACTAAATATTATATTTAACAATTTAATAGCAGATATTATTATTGCAATTTTCAATATCAAAACAATAATTTACATATTAATAAGTTCTATACCAATATAGATCCATTGCTTTTTTTATGCAGATATATCATTTTAAAGATATGAATTGCAATTAACGTTCATATAATTATTCAAATTCAATCTTTTTTAGTATTTTATCTTTATAATTAACAAGTATATATTTTATTTATATATTATATCCAATTAATATTTTAAATAGTTTTGAATAATTAGATTTTATATATATAATAGAATTTTGTTTTCTAGTATAATATATATTTGATAATATGTCATTCAAATATTTAATTTATTACTGTTTTCACAGCTAAATACAATATTTTAAGAAGTGGATTATACTCAATTGTACACCATATATAGAAAATATATTAAAATGTTATTTCATTTGAAAATTTATAAATTGATCTATTTTTCAACAATTAATATATATCATTATAAAAGTTTAAGATGATAATATAATATGACAAGTTTGAAAGTTAAAAAATTATAATGATTTTCTTTAGTACATCATTTAGAGAATAGTTTTTTATTAAATGATTAATTTGAATAATATTTTTGATAATTATAAATACTATTCATTAGTTTCATAAAGGTATAAAGAAATCATCATTTTATATCAGCTATATGTCTTTTTAAATATAACTGAGTTACACTTGATTTAAATAAAATTGCTATATTAATATGGTTTTTTAAGATTCCATTCATTATATGATATTATTGAGATTTACAAATTATACAAAAAATTTAATATTAGATCTTCTGATAAAATGCTTGAGAAATAATATCTTGATAAATATATAATTATTTATTATGTCTTGATTTATAATTTAATTTTGTATAATGGATACAAATAAGAAATATTATTAATATTCATAATATTATTACCTCAAAATAAAAGAAATGAGAAATTTTTTAATTTTTGATTTCTCAAATATATTATAAATTTTAAAAATATATACAAAATAAATAAGAGAATATATAATGTTTTTAATCATTAGTAAATTAACTTATAAAAATTTATTCCTTAATTTAATTATTTTAAATTAATATGATAATCAAGAGCTTTTTTGTTTTATTATTATTAAAGCTTAATTGTAAATCTTTTAATATTTTTAAGTAGCTTATAAAAATTATATTTTATTAAAGTCTATTATTTATTATTTAGTGAATCAATTTATAGTTATAAAATGAATTATTTAAAATTTATTAAAATATTTTAATATTAATAATATAATTATATTATATATATTAA
>JNEM01006034.1:0-19684 GCA_000697335.1 Conidiobolus incongruus B7586 | reverse complement strand
ATATATATATATATACATTTATTTAATGAAATGTTTAAGTTATTGAATTAATTAAAAGAAACTTTTTTTTATAAAAATCAGATTTCAAGATTTATAATTATTAAATTTTAATATTTATGATTATTCATTACATTGTTCGATAATAATTTAATAAAGTTTAAAAAAAATCTTATTTTAACAGAATTCAATTGAATTCTAAAATACACGAATTTCACTACTTATCCGATATTATTCACTATACGTTGACTATTGGGAGTTTGTTTTGTATTGTTCAATATTCTATGAATATTATTTTGAATTATTTGCATTGAAATTTTTTGGGTTGAAAATTAATAGGTATTTAGTTATTTTTTTATTAGTTATTTTCATAAAATTAATTGCCATTAAATTTTAGTTAATTTGAGATATAAATCAATTAAAGATCAAAAATTAACATATTCCATTCCAACGGGTAATTGGTTCCAATATTATTCAAATCCTCACTACTTTGCCGAAATTTTAATTTATTTCAATATTTTCTTATAATTTCGAGGGAGAGATTTTGGATATTTCAATTTACACCGAAGTGTGTTTGTACTAATTTAAGATTTACTAGTAATAGTAATCACCATTAATATTTGAATAAGTGTAAAAATGATTATTGTATGGAATATAAAAAGTTGTTTCGTTTCGTTTATTGAATTAATTAATTGATTAATCAAAATAAGGAAATTATTTTGGTTCTTATTTCAATATATATATATATATATATATATATATTATTTGATTTTAAAATTATATAATTGACTCATTAATTCAAAAGTTTTTAAAATTTTATCACAATTCATGAAAAAGTAACTATGAATTTGAATTAATTGATAGTTGAAACGAACTATTGAGTTCATTATGAATTTTTGTTCTTCATTGAAATATTGATAAATTTTTAAACTATATAATGTAGACATGGTTAGATAATTGAACCTTGAACTGGTCCAGTTGGGTGGATGTAATTCGCACAGTGTTTTCATAATTTGCATGGATTTGATAACTTGATCAGTTTGATGATTTGGGAATGGTATATTTGGGGATATGCTTTGGGGTCGTTGACTGTAAATTGTAACAATGAATGTGTGGTGAATGAATAGATAGTGCCATACTAATAATTTCAAGGTATGACTGTTTGTTTGGGTTGGCGATAGTTGCTCATTTAACTTTAGAAATAAGTTTAAAAAATGAAGTAAAAACGTATCTAACTTAGATCTAGTATGGTTAATACATTGACGTAATTCGTCGAATGTTTTATATTGATTCAGGTGATTCAGATGAAAGTCAATGATGAGTGTATTTAATACGACACTGAATTTGCTGGTTGCTTTAAAATAGGTGCATATACCATATGCCTCTATCATATCGTCGCACAATACTTCTGCTTCATTTTCGGGAAGGTTATAGTAATGCTTTGTTTGACTATTTGTTACCGGTGGTAGCATTTGATACATTGGGTCCAGATTATAATTTAAACACTGTAAATTGGAGAGGTATGCAGGCTCTAAATACACTAATGCACAAAATGAATTCCTTGCAACGATTGTATTGTAAATCAATAGTCTTTCATGCTTTTCAATTGGCGAAATATTATCTCTCATTATATGAAGACCTAACTGGTGGGCCATTGTAATCATCTGATGAATACATTTCAACATTAGAGCATCTTGATTTAAAATATTATAAACCATTGACATAATGTGCAACATTTGAATGGTTTCAATACTAGGTTTAAAGAAATTCCGCTTCAAGTGATAATTCGCGAATCGCTCCAAAATTCCAAAGCAATTTATATTCTGAGGCCGTATCAAATACCCAATTAAATAAATAGCAGCTAGTAAATGCTGTGGCGGTATATAATTCGAACTAAAAAATTTATATTTACTAATAGCTGGATGTGCTAAATGCGTTTGGCTAAAGTAATTCAATATTAAACCATCCAAAAAATGTTGCGGTAATGAATTTATGATCATTTGCAATAAATTGAGATCCGAAGGTATTATATGAAATTGGTCATTATTCAATATAGGATCTGAAGACTCTATAATCACTAGTCTAGGTGTATCAACTTCGCCCACGGTTTGAACAATTTCAACTTGGGAAGAGTCTTTAGAGAATTGGATATTGTGAAATGGCTTAATATTCAGCAATAATTGAATCACTTGATATTTGTTTAATATGATGCCTCCGGGATTTTTACTTATTGGAATGCGTGCTAAAAATTTCAGAGTTTTATCTTCTTTCATTAAGGATACATCAGTTAATAGTTTAGACCTGAATGAAGTACGTTTACGATCCTTATAAATACACGGCATCCTACGCTTATAACATCGTTGACAGTAAGGTAATTCTCTGGAACATGCAACTCTTGATTTTCTACAACCTTCACAAGTACAAGCACTTAATTCTTTTGAATTTGTCGGCATTAAAATGATTTAATTTTAAAATTTTATTTTTCAGGAATTTCCCTGAACTTTAATTTATCCATTTTTTTGCTCATTATTAATTATGGTTAGAATTTTTTAAACTTGAAAAAATTTAATAAATTACTAAATAATGGAAAATTATATGATTTGTTTTTTGAATTAATATATAATACACTTGAAGCAATAATTTATGTATGAAAATTTTTATGTTGAATTTTGTAATTCAAATTGCCCAATTACTACTAAACTGAATTCATTAATCTAAGTAATTTTAATAAGGATATTTTCAATAAAAAGCCTAATTTATATCATACTATTTTATTACAATTCAAATTAGGTAATATTGGAATATTATAAATAAGTTGAAATTAATTGTCAAATTATTGTTCACATTATATCTCTAATTTTATTAAGACTAATATAATAAAAATTAAAATGAGTAAAATAACTATAAGTAATAATATTTCATGTTTATCGATTTTTACTTTTTAAGAATTATATAACAAAAATATTTCCAATTTAAGAGTACTCAATTTGATTATATAAAAGTAGACAATTTGTATATATACTCGAATTGAATCATTGAATAATTTTTAACTCAATATAACATAAAATAAAATAATAAACGATTTAGACTATATTAAGTATTGTTCGTCAGCAAAATAATATCAGTTTTATAAATAGTAACAGAAATTTTGGATATCATATAATAAATAATAAATTTGAAAATTTTAGAATATTGATTGCATTAAATACTATAATTTAAACAAAAACTAAATCATTATTAATATTAATAAACTATTATTAGGTTATTATTTTAAGTATTATAGGACATACTTTATATTATTTTCCTTAAGTTTACTATTGATAATCCTATTAGAAAGGGGCTTCAATATACTTAATAAAACTTTATTTCGTATATTTGTCAAATCAATTCTTATTTAGTTGCAGTCAACTTTAGCATCAAGCTTAAAATGATATTTATACATTTCTTGTAATTTTTTCTTGAACTCAAAAATATTAGATAAAATTTCTATGAAAATCAGCAATTGTTATAGTTCTTATAACATTCTTTTTAAGCTTTTCTATTGTCTGAGGTATCAATAATAAATGTTAGTTATTATATATAATATGGTACTGAACAGTAATTTTATTTTATCATCATATTCAATATATAGAAAAAATTTAATTAAAATTTTAAAACATCAATAATAAAATACTCGATACGTTATCAAGCATTGATTTTAAAGTTAGATTAGTATTGCTCTCTTAAACCATAGTTCTCTCATCCCTCAATAAAACTGGAACTATTTGAAGTTTATAAAGCCTTAAATTGACCATTTTAACATGAATATTCACATTTCTACTTGTCCACTTTGAAACCAATTTAATTTTCTGGAATAATTATGAAGCAATGTTTATCTTGCCTCATTCAAATTGGCAAGCTACCATCTTTGAAATTGACTTGAACTATGTATATGATCAACATACATAGAAAATCCAGCATCTCGACATCAACAAACCTTGAAGTATGCACGATTTCTCCATTTCCATTTATTTAATGCATAAGAATTTATGATGTGGGTATTGCCAAATCCTAAAATCATATGATAAAAAACATTACTAAAAATAGCATTTCCACAATATTCGAAATTTAAAGTATAAAAGCTCATGTATTCTATGCTTTGATGCTTTCCCAATTGAAATTCTTTTTATAAAAAAAATTTTTTTAGAATATAAAATATGACTATTAATACTATTACTCAAGAAACTTTAAATCAATTAATACAAACTTCATTAAATGGTAAATAATATTATGTAATAATAATTAATAACTAGAATTAAATATTTGAAATAGTTAGAGCTAATTCATATTCTCCATATTCTAACTTTCGAGTGGGAGCTGCTTTATTAACTGAAGAAGGTGAAATTATTACAGGTAACACCATATTCATAACACTATTCTTATTTTTATACTTATTGCAAATTTATTTTTGAATAGGTGTAAATGTTGAAAACGCTTCTTTAGGAGGTACTATATGTGCAGAGAGAACTGCTTTCTGTAAAGCTATTGTAATAATTACTTAATTATTATATAATTTGAGAATTTTATAATTGACATAAATATGTTTAGAGTGAAGGAAAATCCAAATTTATTGCTATTGCAGTATCAGGGTAAACTTGAAAATTTTTTAATATTAACTAATATTTCTTTTTGAAAATTAATATATTACTTTAGAGATACAAGTGATCACTTATCACCATGTGGTCTATGCAGGTAGCATAAAATTCAAATCAAATCAATATATTATTTAACTAATTTATATTAAAATATAGACAATTTATGTATGAATTTAATCCTAATCTAATGGTCTATATGTTGAACGATAAAGGTGAATATAAAGTGAAAACTTTGGGTGATTTATTGCCTGATGGTTTTGGTCCAATTCAATATAATAGAAAACATAAACATATTTAAGTAATAAAAACTGGTTACTTGTTTAATAAAGTTAACATTCTATTAAAAGTATATTCAATATTTCCCAATTAAACAATAGAATCAAATTTTACATATTCATAAAACTTTAAATGAAAAGTTTAAACTATAAGATATTCAAATTTTATAACCTTAAATTCCACACATATTAATCCTTATATTTTCTCATTAGGATAATAGTCAAATTTTCTTGATTTCAAATAAACAAATTAAGTAATTTTTTAAATATTAATGATATTTTTAATTTCACTTTTAGTAATTTGATTCTAATCAAGTTATTTCAAACTTTGGTTTTTTACCATAAATTGATATTTTTCAATAAATTAAAAATAAAAATCAATATAAATTTATATCTTTCCAATCATCAGTAAACAAATGAATTATTTTTATATGACTTCATATTATGGGCTAAATTTGAATCAGAATCAGAATAAATAAAATTCATTTAATGTGAGATATTGTTTAAATCAAATGTGGGTTTTCAGTTAAAGTTTACTTGGTTTAATAAATAGTGTGAACTATTGTACATTTGATTTTATAATTATGTAATTCATTAATTTAATAATATAATTAAACACATTTCTATAGTTACCAAATATCAATTTCCTTTAAATGATATAAGTGTATCAATTTTGATTCAAACATTTTGATTTTTTTTGAAAAATAATAATAATATTGAATTTATATATAAATTTACATATTTATTAATTTGAAATTACCTTAATTTTAATAATTTTTATATTATTGTAATTAATGTCAATTATTTATTAATAACAATTTAAAATCCTTTCATATATCACTAAATTTATATTATTAATTATGAAGTATTAATACAGTATAAAATGGTGAACCATATAAAGTTAAAGAATTGATTCAACTTTATTCAATGAACGACTAAAAACAGTTTTGGATCCAAAAACTTAAACCTTATAGATTTAGTAGTTAATTTAATAATAAACCCAATGTCAAAATTTTTTAACTAAAATCTAGAAAATATATACATAGAAATGATTAAATATTATTGAATCCATTAGAAACTTATATTTATTATGCTATCGATTATATTTTCAATGCATATTCTATCGCATTATCAAATTGGACAAACCAATTTGACTTTAACCGAATACTCACACAGGGTTTAAACAGGTTCACAATTTTAACTTTAATACCTCATTATATACACTAATCAACCTATAGATGCACCTGACAATATTACTATATTTAGTTATATTACTAACAAAACCTAAATTAAGCAAAAATATTTTATAATAGTCAAATTTTCAATAAGAAAAATTTATTATTATTATTTAAAAGTTATAAAACTTGAATAAGAAATAAAATAAAAAAAATAATAGATAGAGAATAAATATTATTAATTATTAATATAATGGATAAATTTATAATATTTTAGTTTAAAATACAAATTTAATTTCAAAAATAAAAGGATTTTTTTATTAAACTAAAAAGTGAATACATTTATCAATTAACATTATCAATATATAAATAGTCTAATTACTAAAAAATTAATAAGTTATATTAATACTTATTAGTATGCATTTATATATTATCAAGAATTAACACTAAAATAGATTTTAAAGATAATGAATTAATTTTAATTTAATAATTGATATATGTAATAAAATTTTTATAATGAACTTTTAATAATTTAAAATTATTTAATATATTATTGAATGAATTATAAAAAAGGTATTTTGTTAAAAATATAATAAGGATTATTTGTTTAATTTAAAGAAATTTCTAAAGAATACAGACTAATACAATTATATTATGTTTTTCAAATAAGTTATATGAATAACTTTATTGAGTCATTTGTTCTTTATTAGATTATGCTTATTGATAAATATGAAAAATTAGTACTAGTGTTTTTTTTCACTTAACCAAGTACGAATAAATTTAAACAAATTATCACTCCTCAAAAATCATACTATTAATTACATAAATTTAATTGGTTTAACTACTTAGCAATTCTCAAATTTTAATTAAATAAAATATTATCCAAACAAAGGTATGTAATGATGGAATCATTGGTAATAGTCTCATATATCCCAATATAACTATGATTCATAAATATTAAACCTTAATTTGAGTATATAAACAATCAAACTCAATTTAAATCAACTATCAATTTATCAAACAATGAAATTGAATTTTGTAATCTTGTTATTATCCAATTATTTTTGTTTTAATATTAGGGAGCATTTATCAACTAAATCACCATATCCCGAATACAACTTGACAATTGGTGGTAATGAGCCGAATAGATGTCAAATTAAGCAATTGCTACATATTAATCGTCATGGTACAAGATATCCAAGCCAAAAGGACATCAATAAGTTCAATCAGTTGAATGAAAGGATCAAATCGATTCAGTGGGATAATTTGGCCAAAGAAGATCAATTGGTATTTGACTGGGTTAAATCGTATAATGTTAGCTTTAATTTGGATGATAACGAATTGATGACTACTTCTGGAGAGCTTGAATTGTATAATCTAGGTCGACGTATGGCTAATAGATATCCTACGCTATTCCAATCCAAATACAAGCCCTATCTCTTTCCATTCGCAAGTTCTATTCAAAGTCGATCAGCTGTATCTGGAATCGCATATTCGCTAGGACTCTTCGAGCACAATGGCAATTTGACAAAATCAAGACTTGTTCCAGTGTTTATTGAGACATTCCCTAAGTATGAAGATCCCTATTTGGAAATTAAGAAGAGCTGTCCCAAATGGTTAAAAATCATTGATAATGGAAAAGCTGCGGAAAACCAAACTAAAAAATTTGCAGAAGCGAATTATCCCAAGCATGTGAAAGTTTTGAATGCTAGATTTGGATCAGATTTCAAGTTGGATGATCTTAAATCTATGTACAAATATTGCGGTTACGACGTCTCCATATTCGGTAATGAATCGCGTTGGTGTAAATTTCTGAGTGAAGAAATGATTCAAGATTTGGAGTTTGAGAATGATTTGGATGATTATTACACCTATTCTTATGGTTCTGATATGAATGAATTTATGGCATCTCAACTTTTATCCAGGTTATTCAATTATACAACATTGATCTATAAGCCTAAACCAGATGAAAATGCACCTAAAGGTGTTTTTATGTTTGGACACTCTGAAACCATTCAGTTCTTAGTCACTGCTTTAGGTTTATTTAAAGATCCCGTTCCTTTAAAATGGGATATGAGTACTGAAGAGCGTAATCAACGTCAATATCGTACCAGTCACATTGCACCATTTGCTGCCAATGTAGACTTTGAAATTTATTCATGTGCATCTGAAGACACTTCAAGACAAACTTACTTCAAACCAAATGAATTCAAGGATCTCTACATTCAAATCAAATTAAATGAAAAAATCATAATTAATCCAAGCTGTGACAAAAACCTTTGTCCATTAGAACAATTTTTACAGCACTATCAAACTAAGTTAGAAACTGATTTTGATAAATTATGTCAATTAAATTAAATTATCCAATAAATACATATTTATAATGATCATAAAAATTTTATTAATGAATTGTCCAAATTTAAATAAAAAAAAAGTATGACAAATTAATAGTAATGTGGAGCTAAATATGATGAATAAATTATTGTTTACAATTTGGCCAATTGTTCTTGAACTACTTCAACGATTTCGTGGGCGGATTGGGCCTTTAACTTATCGAATAAAGCAACTAAGCGGTCCTTATTGGTCTTATTTTGAGGATGGGTGGCTTCAATCTTGTTGGTTTGAATGAGAGATTTGAGTGCCAAGAGTAATTTTTCTATAAAAATATAGATTAATATTATATATAATCACTATTAATTAATAAAATTTTTACCCTTACGAAGATATACTTCAAAAGCCTTAAGATGAGTTTCAATCTTGTCACTACTGTAGTGAAGTAATAAATTGACAAAATATTGAGCCTTTTCTAAGGGTTGTTCCTCCTAAAATAATAATAATTAATCAAATGTATTTATAACATAAAATGAGTGAATTTACTTCTAGGAGTTTAGCACCAATGGGATCTTCATCAACAACTTTTTCTTTACCAGATTTATCATTAGCTGATAATAATGTTGTTAATACTACATTAATAAAAATAACTGTATTATTAGTTACCTTTGTTCTTGGCTTCCTTTTCTTGAGCTTGACGTTGCTTCTTTCTCAATTTCTTTTTGGCACCTTCGGATAATTGACCTACCATACCATTTAATATATTAATTTTTAATAATATTAAATAAAGTTACCTGAAGTAAGAGGATCGTTATTAGCCTTAACAGTAGCGGGATCGTCATGAAGTTGCAAGTAGCAATCAACACCCAATAAGGCGTTGTTGAAGTAGTAGTGATATTCGTGCAAGCGATCTTCAAATTCCAACATTTCAGAATAGGCGCGCATAGTTAATTTGCGCATACAGTAGCTGTGAAAATCGAACTGATCGTCTTTCATAATATTGTAGTACTTGTCAACTTGGTAAACCTTCTTAAGAGCTTGTCCCAATTGCTTGTTGCGGTAGTAGCTCTTAGCAGCCTCAGCCATGAACCAAATGCTTTGGATTTCGGTCAAGTCTTTCAATTTGTCGACGGCATCGGGCTAGAGAGAGATTAGATTAAATTTATAATATATGAATAATAAATTACTCTTTCAAACATGGTGATGGTGGCAATAGCTTGATCAACTTTACCGTTGCGGAGCATATATTTAGTACACTTGGTGTTGATGTATCTATCTTGAAGATCAAGTTCACGAGCTTTATTCATAGTCTCCATAGCTTTTTGGAGATCACCTTGACGCTTGTAAATTTGAGCCTTGGTCTTGACCAATTCTACTAAAGTGGGAGTGTGGTCAATAGCTTGATCAATGTACTTGTGGGCCAATTCATAATTGCCGATCTTGTTGTAATGCTGACTCAAGTAGTACAAAGTCCATAATTTGGCAGTGATAGGTTCTTCAATTTGATCATCAGCTTCAAACTTATTATCCTTGTTCAAGTTATCCAAGAAAGAAATAATTAATTGTTCAATGATGTTGCGCTTGGATTCGTCAGAGTACAAATTCTTCAAGTTAGAGAAGAGGGAAGGAACACCTTTTCTCAAGTTGGTCTTAAGATATTCTTTAACCTTGTTCTTAAAGGCTTCGTCCTTCAAGTGTTTGAGAGGAAGATATTTAAGCAAGTGAGAGCGAGGATAGTCACGGCAAAGATCTTCAAACTTGACAAGTAATCTATTTTGATCTTCTTCATTCAAATCACCCAACAAGTTGTCACATTCAAGTAATCTTTCAATGTAAAATTTAGAGTCAGGATTCATCTTGAGTAGTTCTTGATAGGCTAAAGTAGCTTCTTCAACACGTTTCAATTTAAGGAGAGCGAGAGCTCTATCTTCCTTGAGAGCTCTTTGATCGAAAACTTGGCTACGAATCTTTTCAATGTTGGTCAAAACATCGTTGTAACGCTCAGCCTTGATCAATAAGTAGTTCTTATATAATAAGAGTTCAGAGTGCTCATATTCCATGATGGGAGTAGGGCCACTTGAACTGAATTCTTCAAAATAATTCAAGACTTGAATAGCCATATCTAATTCACCCAAGAGATGGTAAGAAACAGCTAAACCAACCCAATAAGCTCTAGTTTGGGGGCGTAAATCCAACAAAGTCATAGAACTTTCCTAAAATGAACATCAGAATAAAGATCAACCAATTAAACCAATGTTAAATTACATTATAACCAGCGTAATTTCTGATTTGAACTTGAAGGAGAGCAATATCGCGATGAATTTGAACATTCTCTTTATCGAATCTTAAAGCATTACGATAACATTTCAAAGCTTCTCCATAGTTCTTATCGGCTCTGTTCATAATACCGAATACGTGCCAACAGATATAAGAGGTTAAATTTAATTTGAGACCCTTACGAACGAATTCGTAACCCTCTTCCTTTCTATTTAAATGACTTAAGAATAAGCCCTTAACAGCCAAAGTTTCTATAGTATCAAATTAATCAATCATAATTAATATTTACTTAAAATATAGTATTTACCTCCATGTTCAGGAAATTTTTTTAAAATTTTTTCTGCTGTTTTATACCCCTTTTTATATTGTTTAAATTCGTATTGTTTCTAATTTTTTTTTAATTAGATTTTGATAATTTAAAGACTGAATTCAATATTACCAAAATTTGCTTAAACAGAGCAGCCTCTTTAGTTGGTAACTCGTTCTTTCCTTTATTCATACTTTAAATCAAACTCCACTTGAATGATCTATTGATCTTTATTTTTTATATTTAATCTAAAAATTAAATCAAATCAAATTAATTATATTTATAATTATCGTTGTTATTATAAATTAATAATTATTTGTTTAAATAATTTTTTGAATTGACTTACAACTAAAAATGAAATCAATTATTAAATGTTTTTCATGAATGATTTTTACTTTACTTTTGGAAATTTCAATTTAACGTTTTTTAATTTGAAATTTATAATTATGGGTATAACTCTTTCATTCAGTCAATTTTAAACTTTTCCCAATTAAAATAAGTTTATTTTTACATGGGAAGTTTTATAAATATATTTTTTAAATTCATATAGTTTTAATTAATTTATTATTAGTTTTATATCTAAAAAATGAAAGAGTGATAAATGATTAAATATTTCAGATTATATTACACGTTAATTGTAAAATCCTAGATATTCATTGATTATTAAATGCGATATTTGAAATATATATCACATATTTTGTCAATCATAACACAAATAAAATATAATTATCTTTTCAACTGATACATATTAAATGTTTTATATTTTATTTAAGGACAATTAGTGAAACAATTTTTTAGTTTAAAACATTAAAAATTGATAATTTAAATATTTTATATACACTGCAAAGATGATTAATAAAATAATATGACAATCTATTGTATCAAATATGAAATAATAATGTGATAATCAAACTGAAAAATGATAAAGTGGAGAAGAAATGTAATATGATATAGTTCTAAAATACATAATCGAAGATTAACTGAGGTTGATTTAATTTAGTATAAATTAAATAACTTATATGGATGACGTTTTCTCAAACTTTGACAGTTTAGAACCCATAATCAACTCAACAACTCCACGCTTTAATCAACTTTAAATTATCCAATACTCCATTATTTTTAAATTTAAAATTCTTTTATTTTATATCATAATATAGTTATTTATTTTCTTTGTTATCTTTTATTATTATTATTATTATATAAAATATTATTATTTTTAAAATATGAAATTAATTTCAACAAGTTTTAAATCTCTTAAGGTATAATTAAATTAAATTAAATTAATAAATCAATAAATTAATAAAATTTTTAGACACATTCTAACATCTATTTATTAAGCAGTCAAGAGCTTAAACCTTTAATATTTAAACATTATTATTCTAATCACAGTGAAAAAACACAGCTGAAGGTGAATGAAGAATTGGACCAAATCCTGAACGAATTTAATGTCCCAGTAAGATTTGCTTGTGGTTACGGTAGTGGTGTATTCAAACAGTTGGGTTATAGTGCAAACCAGGTACTTTTAATACATTTATATAATAGGACATGAACTGATCCCTTTAATTAGACACCACCCCAAGTGGATTTAATATTTGGAGTATCTCATCCAGAGCACTGGCACTCCCAGAATTTCAAAAAGAATCCCCACCACTATTCTGGTATGAAGTATTTGGGTTCTAGTTTTGTCTCTAAAATTCAAAATATTGGTGCTGGTATTTATTATAATCCCTATTGTCAAATTGGAAACTTGGTATGTTTATTTACTATATTATAATATAAATAATTCGTATTAATCAATTGATTAGAAAGTGAAATACGGTGTTGTATCAATGGATCGTTTAATTAATGATTTACTCAAATGGGAAACTCTTTACTTGGCTGGCAGAATGCAAAAACCTGTAAATTTTAAAATATTTTATTATTTCTATAATTATATACTTAAGAATTTTTTAGTTGAGAATATTACAAGATGATCCTCAAATTAAAATTGCTAATCAAATCAATCGATCCATCGCTTTGAGAGCTTCTTTGCTCATGTTACCAGAAACTTTTTCTTCTAAAGATTTATTCATGGCTTTAACTAGCATTTCCTACACTGGTAATATCCATATATTACAAATATATAAGAATCAAATACATAATATCAACAATAGGTGATATCAGAATGTCAATTGGTGAAAATCCCAAAAAGATAGAGAATATCGTATTAGCTCAAGGCGAATTCTTCGAAGAAATTTATAATCCTATTATTGACGCCTTCCCTAATTTATCTAGAATGGGTAACGGTATTTTAAAGGTAAATGTAGTTGCAGTATATAATATAAATATTTATATTAATAAAATTATATAGCAAGACTATAGTGATAAATTGGTCCCAATGATTATTAACAAATTACCTGTCAAATTTGCCAATTATTTAGAATCTGAATATAGATTAATGACTAAACAATTTGGCGATGAAGGTAATACTTTAATTTAAACATTATTAATCTTGAAATCTAAATAATAAAAATTAGTAATATATAAAAGAGGTCCAGAATTAGTTCAAGCTACAGTTCAAGGTAACCAACATTATATTTTTTTTTATTGATATTAATATATAATTTACATTAGCATTTTCCCATATTGTCAAAGAACCAGCCTTCAATCAAACTGTGAAAGGGTTGTTCACAGCTGGCTTAACTAGAAGTTTGAGGTATGTTGGTGAAAAATTATCCAAAAGATTTCAATAATCAAAAATAAAAATTAAATTATAATATTTTTAACTAAATTGATTTATTTTCAACTATATAATTGAATCTTAAAAAACTAAAATTTAATTAAATATCAGTAATTAATTTAAAAACTTTTGAATGGCCTTCAGTTAACTCTAAATAATTTATTTATATTTCATGACTTGCTAAGTATTTTAAAAATTAATTCTATTTCAATGATCTAATTTATATTGAATTAATACCTTTATTTATTAATTATCAGTATCCAAAATGTAATTAATTCTATTACCATCATTATTATTTAAATAAAAAAATATTATTTTTAATATATAGGAGCGTCATATTGATATAATAAGAAAACAATAATACTTCAATTATTTGATAATGTTAAGATATTAATAATGCTTGAAATTTACTTTCAATTTAATTTTAACATTAAATAAGTTTTAAGTATAAAATAAGATAAAAATCAACTTACATATTTTTATTTAATTATTATTGTATTTTAATGTAAAATTGACATTTATATTGAAAAATAGTTTTATCAAACAATTATAGGTTAATCTTTTCACCAAAAAAAAATTTAATAATTGCATTAATAATGTTGATACTATATAAGGATATTAAATCAAGGTGACTATTTGTTATCTTTCAAAATAAAATGAGCTTGTCCAGTTTCCTTTTGCTTTTTAGCAAGTGCTTCAGCAAGTCCACTTGGAGCACCAGAAATACTCATTGATTGAAGTTTCTTTTGATCTTCTTGTTGTTTGAGACGTTTTTCAGTCTTCTTAAATCCTGACGATTTTCCATGGAATCGGTGGGATAATTGACGATAAGCTTCTTTTTGACTAAGGATGTTACCAGCAGCATCTTTGTATTCTAACTTAAATGAAGGTTGATAATCCTTCATTAAATCTACTTCTTCATTTACATAGTATCTATCTGAGTTGGATCTACGATCTCTGCTTACATCCCTATCTCTCGAGCTATGTCTTTCACGACTGCTGCTCCTTTCCTCATAACCATCAAGTTCCTTAAGTCGATCCAATTTCCTCTGTTCAAGAGTCCACTTTTCGCGTTTTTTAGCTAATTCATCCCGTTTGATTTGTTCTAAGGTAGGTTTTTGATATAATCCTGAATATTGAATTTTGGTTTGAATACAATTCATGTTATGAATATGATATAGAAATTTACCTCGCTTGGTAAGGAAATCCAAAGTTGCACCAAGCCCCTTGGAGACAAGAGGTTCATCTTCAATAAAACTAGCCTATATAAAATTAATTAATAAAAAGAAAAATGAATGAAATAAATGTCAAATTTACCGTATTTGTAGGCTCTGGAGATGGAGATTTATTCTGTGCACTAGGCTCTGGTGTCATTGTGATATTAGTGTTCTCTGGAGAAGAGGCAATTGTAGATTCACGTTTTTCTAGTTCTGTTGGAGTTGGTTTAGTTGATGTATCAGGCGTAGAAAGTTGAAGATTGTTTACAAATTCTGAGGTGGCTGAAAGTACCAACCCACCATTAGGCTCTTGAATATCAAAATCCGAATTTTTGGAAACTATTAACATAAAAATAAATATTTAGATTATTTTTAGTCAATTTTTTGATTTTACCTTTTTCAACTAAACTTTCTTCAGAGAACTTGAATTTTTTAATGGCTTTACTACGTGAACGAGCTAAAGATTGCTGAAGATCGTCATCATCGACATAGTTATCAAGAGGAGCAATATAGGGAATATCTTCTTCTTCACTTTCATGTTCTCGTTTGCTTTTAAGCTTTGATTTGCTTTTCTTTTTCTTTTTCAGTTTTTTGAATGTTACTTCAGC
Organism: Conidiobolus incongruus B7586; assembly: GCA_000697335.1. Classification (NCBI taxonomy): domain Eukaryota; kingdom Fungi; phylum Entomophthoromycota; class Entomophthoromycetes; order Entomophthorales; family Conidiobolaceae; genus Conidiobolus; species Conidiobolus incongruus. Next base: position 4,144 of record JNEM01006034.1, on the reverse strand, counting down.
TTCTTCTTTGGTGTAATAATCTACAATTTGATTGGTAGCTAAATTTGAAGAATTGTTAGTATATATACTAGCATATAGATAGTTGAAATTATGTTTCATACTTGTAAAGTTAAGGGATTGGGCTTGACCTTTTGGTGTGAAACTATCTGTAGTATCCTGATTCAGCGAGGCTAATACGCTAGCAGGGTCTGCATTTAATTTAAATCCTTTCTAAATGATAAAATCATGATCATTATATTATACAAAAATGAAAGTATTTGTTGATATTTACCTTAGGAATAAATCCATCCAAAGGTTCATCATACTGAGGTAAAATATTTCGCTTCTTTCCAAAATTATTGCCCAACAAAAATTCATCATCGTCATAGGCATTATAGAGCGATTTTCCCTTCTTATTCTCCAAATTTTTCTGAATTTTTTCTTTTTCTTCAAGTTGAACGTTGACCAATTGATCCTCATCTATTAAAATTAAAAATTAGGAAAAATATTGAAGATAAGATAAAATACATACCTTCATCTAACACATTTTTATCTGCCAAGGTTAAAATAACCTCTTGGCCTTCTTTAAAATCATTAATATCGTGGCGTACACTAAGATCTAAAATTAAATCAGTTATTATATTCTGATGAAATATTCAAATTGAAATTACCTTGACTAATTGTATCATAATTATCAAGGTGACTTGTGACAGGTTTTGATTTGGATTGCATTGTAGATTTCGCTTTTCCGAGTCTTTTAGTGAAAGCAAGGGTATCGTCCAAATTAGGGTCGTCAGCTTCCCCTAAGCTCTTCCCTTCTAACTTAGCAAATCGTTCTCTTCTGTTTTTTGACCTAAAATAATTATTAGAAATTGATAAGTAAAATATAATCTTTTGTACCTTTCAATTCTATCCTTAATTTCTTGTTCTCTTTGCTTTTGAAGTTGTTCATCCTGAAATTCTTTGAAATTCTTTTCTGCTTTTTCTTCCGTGGTGTCTTCTTTTTCAATTTTTAAAGGCTTGAGACCAGCGGCGATACGTAATTTACTAAATTAAAAATATATTAATATAAATAAAATTATATAATAAGCTATGATATTAATATTACTTTGTTTCTTCAATTGACAATGAACTTTCTTCCATTTTGGATTTTTAAAAGAATATTATTTTTTAATTTTATGAAATATCCAACAATAGGTTAATTTAAACTAATTTTAAATATCATTTTTATGGGATTATTTGAGGATTTTGACTAACATTTCAAAATTTCAAAAAATTATTCAGTTGGCTAATTTTATATTTACAATAACTTTGAAATATCAGCGTTAATGTAATAATAGCTTTTTATTTGATTTAATTGGATACTTTTTAACATTGAGAAAAATATATCAATTTTACCATTAATCATTTTGTACGTTTCTCTTATATATTTATGCAAGAGTTTAACGACCAATAGAAAATATAATATTATATATTCAATTGAATCAAGCACACTGTTCCAAAAAAAATGATATTTTACAAATCAAAACGTTTAATTTTATTGTCAAAAATCTTAGCTTTAATTTAATTTTAAAATATTCAAGAGGTAGAAAAAATAAATAAATAAATACCTTGCAAACACCGCTGAGATAATGGTATTGAAAGCAATGTCATTAATATTATATTATTTTTTTCAAATTGATCCTTTTATATTATAAAATATTAACTTTAAATAATTGATTATCTAAATCAATTAATATTAATGATAATAAAAAGTTAATTTCTATTGATTGTGGATTAATATCAATCTGACTATATAAAAAATATGACTTAAAAATATTTTTGTTTAATGGGTTAATAAGAGATATATTCAAATGTAATACAAAATTATCATTATAATTCTTTTTAAATATTAACCAGAGTATTTCTTAGACAAGAATGCAATTAATTAATTTTATGATAATTTGAAAGTCTTCAAAATTAAATAGCATCAATTCGTATTTTTAATAAACAAATTGTCATTAAATAAACATAATAAAATATTCATCAACTTTTTTTATAAAACTTGAATAATGAATTTTTTTAAACATAGTTTTACATGATGTAATATGTCGTTTTTGATTCAAAATTTGAATTTTATTATGATAGTCGATATTACAATATCCCATAATTTTCAATCTTATCAATCCTGATAATAGTTGAAATGATCTAGTGATTGATAAGGAATAAAATTAAGATCAATTGAGATATATAAAAATGTATTGGAGATTAATTAGAAATCAAAAGATTAGATTGAATATTACTCAAACTCGATTCAATTCCACTTCCGTTCCCGCTGTCCAACATAAAATTAAGCCAACTCACATCAAGCATGCCAACCAAGCTGCCAACAGAGTTGCCACCTGGAGTGCCAGTCAACAAGACCGTATCACTGCTTATCAAAATCCTCGTTTCGAACAAGTTGATTTATCTGCTCAAGTAATTGGAATATTTAATTTAGAATATTACATCATCTGATTTGATCTTTAATAGCCCCAACCCCTTGCTGCTATTGAATTAATTCATGAAGAACCCATTCGTTTTGTAGAAGGTAGAATTGCCAACTGTAATGGTGGTGGCGGTCCTTTAGGTCATCCTAAAGTATATATCAACTTGGTACTTAGTTTGAAATTTAGTTTATTATATTGATTTAATTACTAATATTAATTTTAGGATAAACCTGGTCCTCATGCTTGTGGTTATTGTAAGTATTTTAAAATTCAATTTTTAAATTCTTAAACTAATTTTATTTTACTTTTTAGGTGGTATTCGTTTCCAACAAAAGCCTCACCACCATTAAAAATTTAATTTTCAGATTAAAATCAATGTTTTTCAATAATCAATTTTATTAAACCAAATAACATTACTTAATATTTCTTTCATTTAATTTTATCATGTTTATCTATTGCGAAAATTAATTTTAAAAACATGATAGAACTATGTTGATATATGGTATAACACTTCATTTAAACCTATCTTTTACTATTTGACTTGGTAATCTTTATCAAGGAGCGCTTAATGGTTAATATTTTTACTTTTATAATCAAAATTGATATATAATCATTTCAATAGACAATTGATATAATCAATAGTTCAATATTTTAGTCAGTATATTCATGATATTTATGTAATTATAAATCGCATCAAGCTGTGACTTTATCGATGACTGAAAATTTTGAATAGTTGTTTTAGTTTAATAATAATTAGTATAGTCTAAAGAGTATTTATAAACTTAGTTTGAAATAATATAAAAGCTAAATGTTATATTCATATCTTCCTTTTGGTAACCTACAACATTTTATAAATTATTTCATTATTATTATTATTATTATTATTATTATTATTATCTTTTATGATAATATTTTTGAACTATGTGTTGTTTACATTCATTCAATCTTTCAGAATAAAATGATCCCATAAAATGCAATTCCTTGAATTAAATTTAAATAATTTCTTCCAAAGAATATTTTTTTAATAAATAATAAAAAGTTAATAGATCTTATATAATATATAAATTATTTAAGCTCCAAAATCTAAAAGATATCATTTTAATTTAATATTATTATAATTAGAATATTTTGAAGTATGGTGGTAATTATTAATTTCTATTTTGAAGTATTAAATTATAATATTAATATTTTAATTTAAACAAATAATAGAAAGTAAAGACAATTTCACGCAGTGCTGAAGATTATACCAGAGCCAATAAAAATGAATTAAACAAAGTTCAAAGAAATTTCGATCCTTTATTGCACCCTTTCCAAAAGTCCAGAGAATTTAGCAGAGCTTTAAATGCTACCAAGTTGGAAAGAATGTTCGCTAAACCCTTTTTGGGCGCTCTTTCCGGCCATTCTGACGGTGTTTACTGTATGGCTAAACACGCTAAAAATTTACAATATATTGTTTCTGGTGCTGGTGACGGAGGTAAAATTATTCAACAAGTGAAAAATATATAATTGTTAACATTATTTATTTAGAGGTTCGTGGTTGGAAGTTAAATACCAAGTATATAAATTCAAAAATATTTTAATATAAATTGAAATTAATCGAATTATTATAGAGAATGTTTCTGGTCTACTATTGGTCATAGAGGTATTGTAAAAGGTGTATCTATTTTACCCGATCATCACTCTTTTATCTCTGTTGG
>JNEM01006033.1:0-13556 GCA_000697335.1 Conidiobolus incongruus B7586 | reverse complement strand
GTAGAGCACTTGTGAAAGTTAGTCAATTGATAGAATGATATTTGGGGACCACCGGTATAGTACATGAACCACCAAGCGTAACCGAAGACAGTAGCACAACCAACATAGGTACCAATGACCATATAGCGGAAGAACAACCAGGGACCAACAATAGGTTCAGAAGCCTTTCTGGGTGGCATTCTCATAATGTCATGATCGGGAGGATTGAAACCAAGGGCAGTGGCTGGCAAACCGTCAGTAACTAAGTTCACCCAGAGGAGTTGAACGGGGATAAGGGCTTCGGGCATACCTAAAATAACAGTCAAGAAAATAGAAACAACTTCACCAATATTGGAACTGATCAAGTATCTGATGAATTGCTTGGTGTTGTTGTAGATGGCACGACCTTCTTCAACGGCTTTTTCGATGGAGGCAAAGTTATCATCAGCTAAAACCATATCAGAGGCAAGTCTAGCAACGTCAGTACCGGATCCCATGGCAATACCAATATCAGCCTTCTTTAAAGCGGGTGCATCGTTAACACCATCACCAGTCATAGCAACAATATGACCAAGAGATTGTAAAAGATCGACCAATTCACTCTTGTGAGTGGGTTCAGTACGAGAGAAAAGATTAGCTCTGCTAACAGCTTGGCGCTTCTCTTCAGGGGTCATATTGTCGAATTCACGTCCAGTATAGGATAATCCAGTTAAATCTTGGTCTTGTTCGAAGACACCAATGGAGCGACAGATAGCTTCAGCAGTGTTTTTATTATCACCAGTTATAACAATAACACGGATACCGGCAGTAACACACTTTTCAATAGCAGATTTGACTTCAGGACGGGGAGGATCCATCATAGCAACTAAACCAGTGAAAGTTAAATGCTGTTCATACTCGATAAATTTGGTAGGATCGTGAATATCCCATTTGGCCAAGTGCTCGGGATTGAGATCGTCTAAGGAAGCCAAAGCCAATACACGGAGACTGGCTTTACCGCCATATTTCAAGACTTGAGCAGTAATAACTTGCTTGAGTTCTTCAGTCAAGGGAATAACGTGGCCATCGTGGAGACGAATCTTGGTAGAACGTTCCAGAATGGATTCGGGAGCACCTTTGACAAATAAGTGGTTTTTGAATCCTTCATTGACGATAACAGACATGGATTTACGATCTCTAGAGAATTCGAAAGTGCCGATACGCTTGTACTGATCGTGGAAGTATTGGTTGCAGGCCATAACACGAGCCTTGGGTCTCATGGAGGCGAGAGATTCGTTGAAGTTGGAGTCGTTGGTTCCGAGCTTTTCGACCAAAGTTTTTAGGGCAGCTTCAGTAGGCTCACCAGTGCTGGAGTAGTTACCGCTGGTGTTGTCGTAAGAAAGGTGAGAGTCGTTACATTGGGAAGAAATGGCGGCAATTTGTAAGATGGCAGGTGAAGTGGTGGAGGGATAAGATAAAACCTTGCCATCGGCGTTAATGATGTCACCTTTGGGGCCGTAGCTGGTGCCGTTAACAGAGTATTCTTTGATTTCACCGTCTTTGGAAGAAATGGTCATCACCTTGGAGACTGACATTTGATTGGTAGTCAAAGTACCGGTCTTATCAGAGCAAATAACACTAGTGCATCCCAAAGTTTCAACAGATGGCAAGCTACGGATAATAGCATTCTTCTTAGCCATCTTCTGAGTACCTAAAGCCAAGCAGGTGGTAATAACGACTGCTAAACCCTCTGGAATGGCGGCAACGGCCAAAGCGACAGCGATCTTGAAATAGTAGACAGCACCCTTGAGCCAGCCGTGGTGACCAGGATCGTTAAAGTGACGGATATTGACTAACCAGACCAAAATACAGATCACAGAAATGACTTTAGCTAACATATCACCAAAGTCGTCGAGCTTCTTCTTAAGAGGAGTCTTTTCAGAGATTTGGGAGGTGATGCTGGTGTGAATATCACCAATAGCGGTGTTGGAACCAGTGGCAACTACGATAGCGGTAGCTTTTCCGAGCGAGATAGTAGTACCCGAGAACAAAATGTTGGTTTGATCTTGCTTGACAGCACCTTCATCGTGAATTGGAGCGGGGTCCTTGTTAACGCTAACAGATTCACCAGTTAAGATAGCTTGATCGACGCGCAAAGAGCTGGAGTGGATTTCCAACAATCTGGCATCAGCGGGGATACGGTCGCCAATACTCAATTCTAAAATATCACCAGGAACAATATCACCAGCGCGGATCTTAATGGATTGGCCATCTCTGACAACCACAGCTTCTTCAGGACTGAATTCTTGAAGAGCCTAAATCATATTATTAATACATTAATTGAATATGCGCATTATGATTTACCTCAATGGCCTTTTCAGCGTTACTCTCTTGAATAACACCAACGGTAGCATTAGCGATCAAAATAAACACAATAACCAAAGGTTCGACAAAAGCTGTTAAAGTCTGTTCTCCCTCTTCCAGGAAGGCTAAAACGAAGGAAATGATGGCAGCGATGATGAGGATGATGACGAGTTGATCTTGGAACTGTTCTAAAATCATTTCCCAAAGAGGTGTGGGTTCTTCGGGTGGTAATTCTGTTTATTTTATAATTAAAGAGTGTGACTATTGAGCATATATAAAATACTTACCATTGGTACCGAACTCTTTGCGGTTAGCTTCCACTTGAGCGTTGGATAGCCCATTTTCGGGATCCACATTAAAGTAGTCCAAGACCTCTTTAGTGGTCTTTAAAAAACTCTTTTCCATCAGTTATAAAATTAATAATTCAAAATCTAATTCAATTGATGTAAGAGTGTTGTACTATATTGATGATAATAATGATATATTAATGCTGAATTTTATTTTGAATTACTAATCCAATAAGTTCTTATTAATTGTTTTTGTCCCTGATTTATATATGGATTTGCTGTCAATCGCGATTTAGTAATTATTGATTTGGTTAATCAAGTCATTCTTGAAGATCTAATATTTTTAGATGAGGATAACTGAGTATTAATAGTTCTTAACACGTCATAATATTTTGATTTGGTATGATTATAATATTGATGCTGAAATTTTGTATACTTTTGACGTGTTTATTCGCCTTTCATTTTCTTTGTAATGACTTTGATTATGGGCATTGGGGCTTTATTGGGACTTTGTTGGACGAATCATGATTCAACACGAAAAGTGTATTTTATTGAGATGAAAATTTAATTTGAATGTTTTTAAATGATCAAGTTAACATAGCTTTTCATATTAAACTAGAATGATTAATAATAATATGTACTTGATGAGGAATTACTATAGTTAAATGTTTGATATTTTTTAATTAATTTAAGATAATGAACATTTTTTTTTTAAATTTTCAATCAATTTGGAAAAATTATTTTTTGTGACATAAGACTGTATTTCGAATATAATTATGTATAAAAACTATCAGGTTTAATGTTATTATAAGTCAATCATTTACAAAACATTTCTTTGTTCTTTTGGCAGCTTGCACCCATTATAGCTTTAGAAATAATCTTTTGATTACTGTTAATTTTAAAAATCATTGGAAATAGTTTGTTAAAATAAATTGACATTCTAAATATTATTTTGCTTTATCTTTATAGATTTTTTTTACAATTCTTTGTTTTTTATGGGAATTGTTATTTATTATGAAATTGATATTTACGAATTTATTCAATGATATTTTATATTAAAATGTGGAATTTTTATCAGCTATGCTTTTTGTTTCTTTTTTATCTATAATAATTGTGTTCGTGATACTTTAACATGTTTCAAATTATTTGATATAGTATAGTAAAATGTTTTATTATGAAAAAATTAACGAATTCTTTTATTACGATATCTTATGATTATAAAATATATAGTTTAATCAATTTATCATATGTTGTTTTTGTTCCATGACCTATTTATTAAATTGGGTTAATTATAGTTATATATTTTTAATTGATTGAAAATAAAAGATTTGAATATTATGGAAATAAAATGATATGAAGTTTAATGAAAAATGAAAAAGAATAAATTAGATATTATATAAAAAGTATATGTAAATTAGTTGTTTAGGTTCATAATGAATTATAAAATATTAGTTAGTGATTATAGATTTATATAATTTAAAATTAAGTTATTAATCTTCGATAGTATAGTGGTGAGTATCCCCGCCTGTCACGCGGGTGACCTGGGTTCAATTCCCAGTCGGAGAGTCTGTTCTGGTGATGTATTTTATTTTTTTGATTTTCATTTTTTTAATCAATAATTTGGATTAAGTATCAAATCATTTTAAGTACTATGTTTATATAGATCTTTCATATTAAACTAATTAAATTATTAATATAGTAATGTCTCGACTTTCCTCAAGTAGTTTTTTCATGACATAGTTTTATTCAATATTTTTAGTTCCATTTTTCAATATTAATATCTTTTGAAATTGATTATTGTAAATTTCTTTATAAAATAATTTAGCAATTTTTGAATTTGATATTAAATTTTTATTACACAGAATGATTAATAGTTATTATTTTATTTAAATATGATTAATTTCAGACTTTAAATATGTTATTTCATTAATGTAATATATTTTGTAGATTTTATATTATAAGGTAATGATATTTTTTTTAAATGTTAATTTGAATAAATATTGGATTTGAATTATTTACAATATTATGGATTAATTTGGTATTGGTATTTTTAGTGTATAGTAAGCATTGTATTAAGCTAAGATTGAATATACAATTATGTAATCAGAGATGTAATTATATATTATATTTGAATTGAAAAATTTAAATATTGAAAAGTTAGTTTATTAAAATATAAATGATTGAATTTAAATATTTTAGAAAATTCAATGTAGATTATGGGGTGTGGTTGATTTTGAGATATTCTAACTTTTTGTATTTTATAAAATATGATTCCGGATTTTAAAAAATATTACTTAATTTTTATTTGAACGTGTCAATATGTATTTCAATTTGATAATCTAAGTTTCCTTTATCCTTGATGGTTACTAATGTTGTTTCGGTTGTTAATAGTCATTTGTAATTTTTTGAAATTTTATTCAATAATTAAAAATATATGAGAAATTATGCTAATTTTGATGATATAATTGATATTTTTCAGATGATGGAATTGACCCTATAAACTGATTAAATAATCTAAAATTATTATTTTTGTCAGATGGATCAATTAGTTCGTTAACCTTGATTAATTTTAATTAGATTTGGATTGTTCTTGGTCAGCAGTATCACCTACACGATATCTTTATATATTGATTCTTTGGGCAGATCATAATTCTCTTTCTTGAAGAGGGGTGAAAGAGCTGCAATGAACCTCTGTCTTCGATCGAGAGCCGCAAGTGTCGATTCGGAAAGTGGTCTAAGTGAGTCGATTTCTTTTTCTTTGCTTTGAGTGATTTGAGGCGTTTAAGGTAGCATTGTTCTATAGTTTTGTCCAATTCATCCAGAATTGCTGAATATTCTTGATAGGCGATGTGCTCCTGAGCTATTTGAAGTAATCGGTGTTTACGTTGTTGGTTGACACGTGCTTGCTCATGAAGTTGCTTTTGTAGTTTCTTAAGTTCTGCAACGACTGGTGTGTCTTCAGTTTCAGCAGGCTTTTCAAGATCTTCCTCTTGGATAAGTCCAAGGAAGAGGAGTTCACGACGGACTCTCTTTTCGAAATCATTGTCAAAACTGGGTTCGTGTTTTGTGTGGATGGAGTTTGATTCTGATTTTGTTCGGTTCCTTCGTCTTCTGTATCGTCTTCTGGAGGTGGAGGCATATCTATCTGCTCCTGAAGAAGTGCAGCGAACAATCGAGTTGAAAAAGGCCCAGCTAATGATGTGGATGGTTGATCAGGAGCCAATATTGTGCCATCTTTGCTATAGACTGACAGTTTGCGATCTTTTTCATTCCATCGTTCTTTGTAATGCTTTCCAACTGGAGGAGTTACAAGATATGGCTCAATGTCATTCTAGTTATTGATGAGTTGACATTATCACTTCAAAAAATATGCTAGTTACCTGAGTTTGAAGTACTTTGAGGTCGTCTTCAGTGATATTTCTTAGATAAGGATCCAACCAATTATAGAATGTTGTAATAGGTGTTTGATTAGTATTGTTTTGCTTAGTAAAGTCTTCTTCAATTTCTAATAAAGCATCTGATAGCTTTGATTGGCATTGTACTCCGACAGGTCGTGGAGGAAGTGGTTTGAGTTGGATTGCTTCCTGTATTTTAGTTTTAATTGCCTCAAGGCTTATTCTAGGTACACGGGGTGGAAGCGGCGAGTGAGGTGTTTCATTAGTTTCCAGATTAGATACTTCAGAGGATGGTGTTGGTCGATTTGACTATTAAAATCATAATTTAATATTGTAGAAAGAATGTTTTATATTATCAGAGTTACCAATATTTTACTTGGTTTACTCTTATTATTTCTTCTGGGGGAAGCTTTTGCTTTCTCTTTCACTGAAGGAGGTAATAATTCAGGCTCTAAAAAAGGTCAGTTTATTAATATTTATTACTGAATTCACAATCGAACTATGCAAATACCTAAGACAGGTGTATTTCGATTTGACCGCGATCTTAATCTAGAGCTATTAATATTATTAGTTTCAAAGTAAATCTAAAAAGAAATATTCAATAATTCAAATAAAACATATATACCTTGATCTAAGTTCTCTTTCAGGAGTTTCTTCTTTAACTAAAATGATGACTATAAATATAATTAAAAATAAAAGATTATAAATGTGTTACCAATTGGATTAGGAGGTTTCAATAGATCATCTTCTGTTTTCACTATCGTTGTTCGTGTCCTCTTACTCTTTTTGTCTTCTAACACAGGTTTAAATTCATCACTATTGGAATTATCTCTATCTTGGTCTTCATTTTCAACATTAGTTTCATCTTCCTCTGCTTCGGAATCTGACAAACTATCATCATTTCCTCTCAATCGTTTCCTTATATAGTGGTTAAATTTTTTAGTATCTTCATCGATTTGATTAGTAGAGCTATTTAACTCCAGCTCCAAATCTATTAAATAGTTTTTTATATTAATTAAGTCTAACTTGGTAAAAGGGGGAGTTTTTGAGCTATTTGTATCAATGTAATCTCTTAATAAAGTTTGAAAATTGGTCAATTTAGTTTTGTCAATAAATGTATAAGTATTTAGTTTAGGTTTTGCTCTCATTATTAAATAAAAATAAAAGATATAAATTAGAGATTTTATATCAGATACAAAATATTCGTTTTTAATGATATTATATTTTTAATGCTATATAGTTTAGCTGTATTTTGAATTTTTAAAAATTCTGAGAAAATAATAATCAAATACTTCTAATTATTAATGATGGTTTTGAAAAAAATCTGAAAGTACCATATCAAATTCAGTAAATTGAAATGAATTTGAGGTATAATAATTTCAAATTAATTATCATCAAAATTAATATCTAATTGGTATAAAAATATAAATTTAATATATGTATAATGATTCCCATTATGCTAGTAATAGATTATAATTTGTGATGATTGTTATCTTTAGATATTTTTATATATTTCATCAATTCAGATGATATCAATATAAGCCTATTCAACAATTTAAATGATTTTTTGAATAAATCAAAATTCAAGCTATATTTTTATTTGATGACAATATCATTCAAACTATCACAAAAGTTTTCAGTTTAGCATTTAATAAATGCAGTAGTAATAATAAATTAATATTTGATAAATGTATATAAAATAATAGAATTTTCCCATAATTTTCTTATAAATGTATTATTAGATTATTTTAATGAAATAAATTGGATAAATGATGATGGTTAATTCAATTTTAGAAAATAAAAATGAAGAAAAAAGTAAGACATTTATGAAAAGAGGATTTATTGATCTAACAATTAATTTATGTATTAGGTTTTATTAATGGGAAAGAGTGGAAGTGGTAAGACTTCTATGAGGTCTATCATCTTTTCCAATTACATCGCCAGGGATACCAGAAGATTAGGTGCTACTCGTAAGTTTAAGATTTATTAAATTTATTATGAATCAATTAATGATTTTATCTAGTTGATGTGGAACATTCCCACGTAAGATTTTTAGGTAATTTGGTTTTAAATCTTTGGGACTGTGGAGGGTATTTAATTATTTAATTATTTAAACTAAAATATTTATTTTATTTTAATAGTCAAGAAGCTTTTATGGAAAATTACTTTACTAGTCAAAAAGACCATATTTTTAGAAATGTCGAAGTTTTGATTTATGTATTTGACGTTGAAAGTAGAGATCCTGTAAAAGATTTCCAATATTATCATACTTGTATCGAAGCTATCCAAGCTAACTCTAAAGATGCTAAAATTTTCTGTTTGATACATAAAATGGATTTAGTTCAAGAGGATTTGAGAGATCATGTAATTTATTTTTTAATAATATTCACTGGGATTGAAATTAATTAAATTTAGATTTTTGAACAAAGAGTGCAAGAATTGAAGAATCTTAGTCAACCATTAGAAATTAGCGCTTTTAAAACCTCTATTTGGGATGAAACTCTATATCAGGTAATATAAAGCATCATTGATTTATTTATCACCAAATATTAATGCTTGCTTATAGGCATGGTCTTCTATTGTTTATAGTCTTGTACCAAATGTCAAGTTATTAGAGTCCCATTTAAAAAAGTTTTCAAGTATATGTGAAGCTGAAGAGATTGTTCTATTCGAAAAGACGACGTTCCTTGTCATTTCCCACTATTCTGAACATAATAATAATTCTAGCAATATGGACACACATCGATTTGAAAAGATTAGCAACATTATTAAACAGTTTAAATTAAGCTGCAGGTATATAATAACCGTTTAAACAAGTTGCATCGCTGTTTATTGACTGTTTTTTAGTAAATCCCAGTCTCAATTTAAAAACATGGAAATTAGGCATCCTAATTTCACTGCTTTTGTGGATGTTTTAACCAATAATACTTACGTTCTATTGATTATGTCTGATCCTTCAATTCGTAAGTCATAAATTTCATAACTTTTTCTACAACATTTAACATTATAATTTTAGAATCTGCTGCAACATTACTGAACATTAAAATGGCCAGAAATCATTTTGAGAAATTAGAAACTAATCAATTGAAATAATTATTATATAATAAACTTATTTGAAATTTTAAATTTGAAAAATAAATATTGATATCAGAAATACAAGTACTACGTTAAAATAAGAAAATCGGACCAACCAGAATTGAATCAGTGACTTAGAGATTATAGTTTTATCTACAGTCTCCCGCTCTACCAATTGAGCTATAGTCGGTTACCATTTTTTGTTTATTTTACAAGCCTAATGTAAAAAACTTTAATTGAATTCAATTTTCAGAACATTTGCAAATTCCTTTAGCTGAATCATTTGCTATATTAGTTTTATGGAAGCTATATTTTGTTTTACTATGATTATATAGTTTCTGACCTTTTAATTTTTATTTTTATATAATTAAAAATGTGTACAATAAATACAGATTAGCATGACTACAAATGTTGGAAAAATTATGGATAAAGATATTGTAGTAGTACAAGAGGACTGTTATGGGTTAGGCAAATGCATATTCACTAAAATTTAGTCCATTGCCTTGTAAACTTGGCTGAAGGCTTAATTTTTGGAAGGGAGTGAGTCCTGGTTCATAATATAAGCCTAATAGTGATCAAGATTAGTATCCAAGATGCAATTTGAGTTAAGTTAAATATTCACCTTCAATATGACCATCTATCCTCCTAATACAAATATAATAGAAACCAGCAATAGTAAGCCCACTTTCTGTAGGTGAGACATTTACGAAGAATTTTTCTATATTGATCAGTATAAATTAGCAACAATTATATAAATTTGACTTAAATATTGATGATACCTTTCCATCTCATAAATATATAGTTTTGATAAATATTTTGGATATTCTCTTCACTAGAAAGTATTTAATTAAGCCAAAGATAGAATTAAATTATATAAAAGTAAATTACCTTGGATCAAAATGTTTAAAAGGTTGAAACATCTTCCAATGAAATAAATCAACTTCTGAGTCTGCGGACCACTTTTTAGTTCTCATAGTAAAGTTAACAAAGTCTATGATCTCTCCTTCCCAATAGGTAATTACAGTTGTCGCCGCTGAAGGTACATTGAGTGCTTCCATTAACCCTACAATAGTTCCCTGCTCAGGGTTTGTCGAATGAATGGCAACTTTTACTTCCCATTTTTCCTTATCAACAGGGATATGACTATCTGAAATTAAATTTTGTGAGCCAGTGAATGTTCTTCCAGGCTGAAGAAAAGAGAGTGGATGTGTTTTGAACGATAAATCTTGTGCTGGAACATAATTCAAAATAAATTCTGCAGCTTCCCAAAAAATAGTTTCTAAGTTGGATTTATCATTGTGATTTCCTTGATTTCGTGAACGAGAACTAGAGCCTATTTGGTAATCATTTGAATATCTTGAACTGCGATTAGGTCCTGAACTGTGAAAGATTACATCCCGGTACGGGTTTCTGTCATTCATTATTTGTTCCCGGAAAGGGTCATCCTCATTTAAGTCTATAACGCTAGGAGTTTCGTAAAATATATCGTCTTCAATAAAATCAAATTCCTCTTCTTCTTCTTCTTCTTCTTCTTCAATATCTGGTATGTGTATTTCCTCCTCCTCTTCATCTTCCGGAATATCTATATCCTCTTCGTCTTTGTCTTCGTCGTCCATATTATTGTTATTACGTATATATTGATTTATCTCATCATCATTGAATAAATTATTGTCATTTTCTTCAAAATTATTATTATCAATTAAATTAGAGAAATGTTCTAAATTTTCCGAAGAGCTAACAGGTACATGCTGATAATGTTCACGAGGTCTCATCCTTATGAAATGACTATTAACTATTCTATAGATAGTTTAATGATTAATATTAATATTATGAATGGTAAACTAAAAAAACAATAAAAAGAACTTTTGTGCGATAGATATTTTTAATAATGATATGAATGAGAGATTTGATTAAAGAGCATTAACAATGTAACTGAGTATGATTAAGTTTACAAAATTTAAACAAGATATATTATAATGGAAATTTGTTTTGAATTTGTTATTTCATTAGAAGAATTAATTAAATCACAAATAATATTAAATTTTCATTAGTAATCTCTTGAACCAATCATATTCATGATATCATAGTCACCTTCATTTTCCTGACTTTAAAATTTGAACTCAATTACCCCTTAAATCCTTAGCTTTATATTATTTATATTGAATTAAATTTCTAATATAATCGCCGAAATTAGAATCAAAGAACATTATTAAAATATACCAGAAATCTAAGTATTCTATATTTTATCACTTGAAGTATTTCTGAATTTTTACCTTATTATTATTAATAGATAAATATCACTAATTCTTAATTACTCAACAAACTCAAAACATTTGTTAAATGGGCTTAATTCATAAATCTAATGAACTATCCTTTGATTGGTTGACCAATCCCTCTCAGATAGATATTATTGGTGCAATTAATGGGTTGATATTGATACATTTTGTTAGTTCTGAGGTTCAAAAAGTTGTATCATTGTTAAGAATTGAATCAGTTCAAAAGTTACAATTTTTGACTTGAATATATTAAAATATCAGCTAATTTCCAAAGTTTTAGTGAACCTTGTTTAAAAGCTAACTTTAAAAAATGAAATATTATCAATCAATATCAGATATAATTTAGAATTCAAAATACAAAAACAAATAAAAACAAGCGATTCTTTTTTAAAAATCTTACCATTTATCAGATTTTGGTTATTCAAAACCTAATAAAAATTGGAACAAATTATTATTTTTGTTTATCAAAAATAAATTTTGAAAAATTCAAAGTATGGTATATGTTTAATAGGATCTATTTGTTCGCTTAATTTAACATTTACATCCTAATAATCAATATAAATATAACAATGTATTTATATATTATTTCAATTTTTTATTCACAACTAAAAAAAGCAGTTAGTCATTTTATATTTCAGCTATTATCAATCTTTATATTTAATCACATTAAGGTTTAGAATTAGATAATACAGATCTCCTTCTTACTTTGAAAAGGTAACTAATCAATCATAATAAATAAGTGAAAAATAATTTGTGATTATCATGGAGTATTTACAATTTCCAGTGTAAAAAAAGACATATTAAAATTATTCAATGAATCATGATAACATAGTATATTAAACTTCAATATTTTAACAATAAAACAACAACATATTTGCTCAAATATGTTTTTCGATTTTATTACCTTAACATATACTTTGTTTAATCTAGTTATTATCAATATATTTCTTTTTGAGTACAGTTTCTTCATATTGCATACAAAGCTATATCGAAATTTCTCAAAAAGCAATGTGATAATTGAAATCAAAAAAATTAAATCATTAATACAAAATCCCACAATTTATATTTTATCCCATAATAGGATTAGATTTAATATATAAAAAATTTCAGTATGAAAGATTAAATTTCCCCCCTTAATTGGCCATACCCGTGTAGCAGGTAAATTCACCTACTACTTTACATGATTAAGACAGCAAAAATAAGCAATATTAAAGACACAAAAGATGTTAATTTAATTACAATATTAAAATATATTAAAAAAATCTTAAAATACCAACTTGTTGATAATAATTGATCAACTTCAAACCTACTTATATTTAAATCATTGATTACTAATGCAAATTTGCCTTATATATATTTTTGAATATAAAGTTCCCAACTTGAGTAATATGCTTTTATACATAATTATTTCCATTTGATTACTAATCAATTGATTGATTAATTATTTAAATTATTCAATCTTATTCACTCTTTATTCTTTTTTATCTTTTCCCTTGTATTTTTAAATTCATTTTAACTTTTTTAATTTTGAATTTTTCTAGTTATTATCAAAATGGGTCGTCGTCCTGCTCGTTGTTATCGTTATTGTAAAAACAAGCCTTACCCCAAGTCTCGTTACTGCCGTGGTGTTCCCGATCCTAAGATCAGAATTTACGATTTAGGTCGTAAGAAGGCTGGTGTCGATGAATTCCCCTTGTGTGTCCACTTGATCTCCAACGAATACGAACAACTTTCCTCTGAAGCTTTGGAAGCTGCTCGTATCTGTGCTAACAAGTACATCACCAAGATGTCTGGTAAGGACTCTTTCCACATGCGTATTCGTGTCCACCCCTACCACGTTATCCGTATCAACAAGATGTTGTCCTGTGCCGGTGCTGATAGATTGCAAACCGGTATGAGAGGTGCTTTCGGTAAGCCCAACGGTGTCGTCGCTCGTGTCGACATTGGCCAAATCCTCTTGTCTGTCCGTACCAAGGATGCCAACAAGGCCGTCGTCGTCGAAGGTCTCCGTCGTTGCAAGTACAAGTTCCCTGGTCAACAAAAGATCGTTATCTCCAAGAAGTGGGGTTTCACCAAGCTCGATCGTGCCGACTACATCGCCGCTCGTCAAGCTGGTCGTCTCCAACCCGATGGTTCCCACGTCAAGTACTTGGGTGAATCTGGTCCCTTGGATAACTACTTGAGACGTCTTGAAGCTTCTG
>JNEM01006027.1:0-31857 GCA_000697335.1 Conidiobolus incongruus B7586 | reverse complement strand
TATTCACAGAAGCTGAATCTAACATGAACGATCTCGTCTCTGAATACCAACAATACCAAGAGGCCACTGCTGATGATGGTGAATACGCTGACTACGGTGATGAAGTTCATCATGATGATGATGCCATGCAAGAAGAATAAGTAAATTTCTAATTTTGAGTCATTTAAATTCATGAATCAACATTAGAAATATTAATATAAAAGACCAATATATTTTCTATCATTTCTCATCTTCTATTGAATTCATTTTCCAAATTGTTTCCTACTTGAAATAAATTTATTGTGAGTATTGTTGTTTATAATTTATAACTTCATTCTACATTAATTTATTATTTAATAGTTTTAGATTTGGCTTTGCTTCCATCTCTTCTAAAATGTTAACAATGATATTCTAGACTTTAAAGTTTGAAAATGTCATTCAGATAATCTATCAAATGCTTGATATTTACCTTTATATGATTTCCCTGCATGCCAATTAAAATAATAAGTTATCCAATAATAATTAACAGATCACTTACAGTCCCAATCTTTTATTGAAAAGTCAATTACATTAAACAAGGTGCATATTCAAATCACTTAAATCATCCGCAATTTTTCCACTGTTAACGATCGAATAAAGTCAAACATTTCAAGCTATCAAATATTATATTTTAAATCATATGAATTTGTCAGTGTAATGTTTATATTAAGTTCATTCATTATTATGAATTTATATTGAAATCATAAAGTTAACCTAGCTCTAAATATTTCCACAATTCTAAAGTAAATTTTACTTTTAACTATATTTCTCATTTTCAATTTTCCAAATACCCAAATATTATGAACCAAATCATAAATAAACTAAGATATAATACTTTTTTTAACTCTAAAAAGCGGAAATTAAATATATTCTGATTAAATATACGCCTTGGTTAAGCTATGATCATCAAATATAAATAACAAATTTCATTTGCTAAAATATATTGTTAAAAATTATTTATTAACTTTGTTAAATGTATGATCATTTAAACATATATAATGACAAAACTTTCAAATGTTAGTTTTATTTAAATAAATATTGATTTTTGAAACCAAAAACTATTAAATGTTAGATGAATTGATAATTTTATAACAGTAATTTTTAATTTTTGATTAAAGTAATGATTCTAAGCCTTTAGAATTGAATTATTTAATTTTAAATTATATTAATAAATTAATAAAAATTTATTAAGAAGATTTATATTTTACAATAAGTTTAGATTTCTAAGTTTAATGTTATTAAAATGGATTTATATTCACGTAATACAGATCTGATTCATAGTGTTTTGATATTACTGAATTCAAAAGAATATCAATAAATCAAAAACCTATCCCTTTACTACATATCATCATTGATATATGTCAATATCAATTTCCCTCAACTTTGAGCGACTGTAGCTTTTTGATAATTTGTTCAATAGATTTGAGATTTAAATTGTATATTCTATAGCCCTTTACCTTTAGATCTATATTGGTTTGATTGATATTATTTCAGTATTTTGCTTGTGATCATTCTAAAGTCGTGACTCTGTGTTTGGATGAATTCTGGTAATTTTTCCATATAAATCGACCTAATTCCTTCAGGTTTGAAGAGTAAACTACGTTTCAAGAATGAAAATTTAACCCTAGTTTTTAGAATTGAGCATATATAAAAAATTTAATATCTTTGAAAAATTCTTCTCAAAATGTCAAAGTTAGGAGTGCTTTGAAAATTTTGAAAATATGAAATTTTATTTTTATTTTTTTAACTAAGATATAATAATTTTTCGCGCTAAAAAGGCTTAGAGCTTACCTAGAATGATTGAAAGCATAAGTTAATATTAGTATACTCGTCATATTTCTTTGACAAAAAAATCACAAAGTGAATTTTTTGTATTCCGAATTCTGGGTGCTTTAATTCATAATTTTAAAGCTCACATGTTTGGTAAAATATAAATATGGTATAACATATATATAAGAAATTTATTGGACAGGATAGCCCAATGTTTCAAGTCTTTATTTGTTTTTAATTCCGAGTATAAACTTTTGATAAATCGATATGGCGTCAATCGACTTAAAATAAAAATGGATTGGTAGTAAGAAATAATTAAAAAACATTTTAGTAAAACTAATCAAACTTCAACTAGTGCATAAGCATCTGTAACCTTTGTAATAGAGTACGCAAACTGAGAATTATAATTATTTTGATAAAATATTTAATATTCATAATAAAACAACAGTTATTAAAACTAAATATGATTAAGATTTAAAACATCTTGCTTAAAATAGAATATTGACTAATACATGATATTAAATATTTTGTTAGCTATTTAATCCAATATCTATAATCATATATTTTAAACAGGTCAGAGTCGAATCAAGCTTTGATCATGTACTTTACAATAATTTGTTATTATGTAGAAAAATTAGAAATAATATAATTATTAATATTAATTACACAAACCTAAATGCCAAATTATATACTCATATCCTTTTTACATTTTCTTTTCAAAATAGTTGATTATTCAAGAATTTAACCAGTAATCTATCAGCAGATATAATCATTCTAATTCTTTTGTAACAGAATAAGTATCGTTATAAGAAATATAATGAATATCAATACATCCGATAGTATCAAATATTCTAAAAAATCACAAGAAAATCACTAAATATGGAAAATTAATCTTTTGAATCTTTATATTAAATAATCCCATAAAAAAATAAACCAAATATGTTATTAATGATTAATCCACCCAGTTTCAAAAAATATATTAGAATTAAATTTTACAATATAAAAATGATTACTAATTTAATAAAACAGCATTCATCAAATCCATCGATTATTCGAAATTCTAAGAGATATTTTAGTGCAAATAGAATAATTAAGAAAGATATTTGGTTAATTAGCGATGGGATTATTGAAAATGAGAGACAGTCAATCGCTTTAGCAAAGAGTTTAAATTTAAATTATGAAATCCATCGAATTATTAGAAAGAAATGTAAATTAATTTCATTTTATGTATATACTTATTTAATATTCTATCTTGTAGTTATGTGGTGGTTACCCAATTTAGTTCAAGGTTGGTTAGTTAGTTGGAATAATAAAAATTCTCCAAAAGAAACAGGTATACAATATAATGCACATTGTAATGAGTAATATTGCTAAATGAGTAATAATAGATACAATTAATTTTACATTACCTTGGTACTTGACACGCCATCCATCTTCAGAGCAAACTTCCAAAACCATTACTACATCAACACCACCCAAATTCGTGATTAGCTCAGGATTAGAGACAATTTTAACCGTTCAGGATTTTAAAAAGAAATTACCATCATCCACCCAATTTGGTACATTTATTTATTGATTTATCCAACACTCTGATATACTGATAATTTTATTTTAGTTCACATAAATTATCCCAAAATTCCTTTTAAAAATTTTGATTGGGTTATTTTAGCTAAGCATGAGAGACATAAATTAGGTAATAACATCGTTATGATAATCACTGAAATTTAATGGCATTGTTCTTTAGCTCATCTTGGACCTGCTCTTTCTCAGCAAAAGAACATTATATTCACTCAAGTAAACTACATTTTTAAATATTTTATAAATTATATTCATTATGATATTTGAAATAGATGATGTTGAATAATGTCAAAAATAGTATGAATCAAATTTCCAACTCTAGATTACACTCTAAACTCCCTGCCAACTGGGCTAATCAAATTGATTCGAATCAACCCATTTTGGGTGTTTTAGTCAGTGGTGTACATTCAGAGTTTTTATATTTGAAAGAATATGCAGATAAATTTGTTAAAGATTTAAATGTAATATTAGGTTATTTACTCTATGATAATTTTATTAATCGATTGATTTTTAATAGACTTTAATTACCAAATTTAGAGCTAGAGTTGTAATTTATTATAATCAAGAGACTCCTCAATTTGTAAGTAATTGTTTTATATTTTATCAAAAATATATTCCTAAATAGCTTTTGATTTAGATTAAAAAATCGATTCATACTGGCTTAAATGAGTAAAAAATGAATTATTTAATTTCATTATGATTATACTAATTTTAATTTTATAGATTAGTTGAATCCAATCAAATTTACAAAGATCATATCATCGAATACCCAGTTATTAATGAAGACACTAAGAATGATGTTGCAAATCATACCTTGAATCATATTCTGTCCTTATCATCTCATTTGGTAGTCTTCGCCGGTAATCCAATCCTTGTATCTGAAGCCATTGCCACTGGGTAATACATTACCTTATTTGTCATTAATCTCTAATTATTTCGACTAATAAACATTCCTAGAAAACCTGTATACTTAGTCGGTGCCGCGCATTGTCGCAACAGTTTAGCATCATTTACACAAACCCTCAATCAAAATGCCTACGTTCGACTCTTCCACGTATCTAAGCAATATCAAGGCATTGGGGACCCTCTTACCTACATTGGACAACATAAACCCTTTGAAAAGTTTATATTAAATGAAGCTATGTTAACCACTAATCAATTGTTAAAACTGATTGAAGAAAAGAAAGAAGTCTATAAAAAATAAAGGTATTAGATTATTTATTTCTCTAATTTTGTAATATTCGATTTTGGATATGAATATTATTAATTATCATAAACCATATGATATTCTTTAAATATACAATTGTTCAAAAAGTAAGTTCACTAATTTCAAATTTATATTTTAACAAATAAAGCTAAAGCAAAAATAATATGATTTTAATAATTGATAACTTCCTTGTTTTTCAATAACAGAATTCTTTATTAATGTTAATTGCTTAACCCTTTTTGCATATGTTTTTATAATTTATATTCAAAATTAAAGGTTTAATTTTGAAAAGTAAAGTTGAAATGTTATCAAATCTCTTTCCTCACATCAAATTCTTCAATTTACCAAACCAATCATAACCACAAGGATTCATATCAGGTGAATATAGTAGTTGGGGTAATAAAAACTAGTTTATTTTTTCAATAAACAAATTTTTGATAATTTTTTTCATATGTATATAATTATTATTATGTAAAATAAGTTGTTTTTAATTAAATTTTTCTTATATTAATTTATTAGTTTTTAAAAATCTAAAATATATTTTATTAATATAATTTATTTTTGATGGTAATAATTAGTAAGTGGTTGTATTATTAATAATTATAATTAATAATAATTTTTATTTAAATAACTTTTGTTTTGGAATTTATAATAATGGTTTTGATTTTTTAACCTAAGCACTTTTTATTTTTTGGTAATAAATCATATACTAAAATTTATAATTTATCAATTATAATAATTTTTTAAGTAAAATAAGCTAAGCATTATAATGGCATAAATTTATATTAACTATATTTTTTCTTTGGTTTATTTAATCTTGAATTAAACTATAAGGCACTTTTAATTTTTTAATTAATTTTAAATTCTTTGCTAGTAAAGTAATAATAAAGTTAACATTAAAATATAATGATTATGTTAGTAATTCTACTAAGGTATATAAGTGATATTTGAAATATTCCTTAATATTATTTGTATTTCTTTGGTTAATTATAGATTTAAAATAGTTTAAATAAGGTAAGTTTTTTATATCAAATTTTCTAACTTTAAGTTGATTAAACTAGTTTACAATATTATACTTGAGAAGCCTTTTGCTAATAGCTACTAAAAGATTTTTGTCAATAATTCATATAGAATGTTTTGTATAATGTGGTATTTAATAAATAGACTTTGTTAACCTATGTATAACTTGAAATTCTGTGGTTTTCAGATATTTTGTTTTTTGTTAAAATACTCTTAGAAATTTATATTATATATAGTGAATATAGTGAATATAATGAATTGTTAGATCGCTTACAATCATTTAAAGTAATACCAAAATTAAAGAAATTTAATTATGTTCATAATATATTATTTGATTTAAGTATAGGAACTATCTTTTTGAACTACTATATATTTTTGATAATTAGTTAAATTGAATCTTGAAATTTTGTTATCAAATAAATTTATGAGTTTATAAAATATTCATTTCAGGAAAGAGATATATTCTACTTGAATTCATTAAGTGGATATGAATTCCGGAATAAAAATTATAGTTCTTAATATAGTTGAATAGCAGCGAGAGGTTTCGATCCTCCGACCTCGGGGTTATGAGCCCCGCGCGCTTCCTCTGCGCTACGCTGCTATTACTACTTTATATGACCTTATTCACTTTGATTATCAATCACTAACCATTCAAATGTAATACTTCAAGTTTAATAATACATTTATAAAAAACATTCAATATCATTTCCAATATAATCCCAATATTAAATTTTCTAATTTACCTGTAAAATTTTATACATCATTAACAGATATTTTCTTTTTTGAACATTTTTTGATTGCCTACTATTTATTAAAATCATGATTTTAAACTATATATAATTATTTATGCTTTTTTATTTTGATATAATAATTTAACTATGATTAGATAATTTTCTTTATTTATACTCACTTTTGTTATTATTTTGTAATACGTCAATATTTTTCAAATATCGGAGTTATTGAAATTAAAAAAATACTACAATCAACATTTAATGAAATTTTTATTACTATAATAATTTTAAATATTTCAAACATTGAAATTATCCGTCTTAGATTAAATATCTGATAGACTCATTATAGATTAAATCACTATACCAATTATTTGATTGTAAAAGGGTAGCTGTTAGTTAAACAGAATATGATGAACGTGTATTGTTAGATAATGATATAAATTAATAGTTGAGGTAAAATTATAATGAGTTAGAAATGATTTAATAATAATACTTATATTAGTGATAATCGATGCGAATAGATAACCTTCTAAAGAACTATGAGTCACCAAACAACTCAATCCTGATTCTAATCTGATTTATAATCATCCAATTAAATTTGCATTTATTTCAATCACGAATTTCTCATTTGGTGATATAAATTCGCGACTTTTGGTCTAAAACTCATTTTTAATTGTTATTCTCTTATCTTAAAAATTTAAAATCATAAAAAATAATAATTATAAACAATATTTTAATAATTAATAATAATGAATTTTATCAATAGTAATAGCACTATAAATTTGACAGATGATGAACCTACTTCAAATTGTCAAACTACCAATTTGCAACAGGTTCCAAGTAATGGACAATGGAATGGTGGTTGTATGAGTGTGAATCCTTTACCGAATTACAGTCCTAACAACAATTCGAATCCAGCTTTGAATATCGCTAGAAACACGCATATGGCAAGTTGATAATTTGAAATTTTGTTAATTTAGAGTTTATTGAAAGCTAAGCTATAGTAGCTAAATTTTTCAGTAGATCATTTATTTTTGTGTATTATATTGCTATGTTACAACATAAAAATTTATCTTATACACCAACTTCTATTTTATTAATATTTGAATTGAATAAATACTAATTTTTGTTAACTTTTTATAGGATCCTTCAACTTCTGCTAATCATACAAATAATTTTACAGTAATTTTTAGATTGTTTATAAGGTGCTATATCTTTAATATTAATCAATATTAATATAGGAATACAACACACTTGATCCTTCATTTGGCTCTTCATACTCCACTACTAGTCGAATTAATCGTTATCCGATGTTAAACCCTAACCACTACACCAACAATAATCATAGCAATTATCAAAATTATCACATCCAAACCAAACCCGATCCTGAGTTCGAATCGATTTATATAGAATTATTAAATAACCAAGTTGTCAATGAACAGGATGGCTACACCAAAGAATTTTTTCAGGATTGGTGGTATCAGTGCACGGGTCAACATTATAGAATGTCTAATAATATGCCTAGAGTTCCTACACCGGTAACTATTTTGAAATTTAAATGTTATATTATATTTACTGATAATTTGCATTGTTAGGTTACTAATAATTCAGCACCAGTACCAGTACAAACGATGGGTATTCGAAAACCTACGCTTACAGTTAGAAAGCCTTCAGCTCAACCTCAAGCTGTCATTGATATAACTAGTGATGATTCCGATATTGGTGAAATTATTATGGTATCTTCCAATAGTGGGTAATCATAACAATATTATTTATAATTATTTATTTAATAAAATTCTATAAAAATTTAATTCTGTATAGTACTCCAACTCCATCAATATCCAATGGCAATACCCCACCAATCAAGCCTATATCAACTCTAGCTCAATACGATTATTCTATGTCTAAACAAAATTTTATGTCAACTAGACATGAATTAACCTCACAGTTATTCAAATTATACAACTCCACAGTATATAATAATCTATTACCCCAGGATTTAAAGATCAATTGGGTCAACACTTTACCTAAAACTGCTGGCAAAAGTTATTTTCAAGTGTAATTCCATTAAATATATTCTAATTCACTACATTTATTCAAATACTTTTAGTACTCGATTTACTGATTGCGACAAAAAATTAGCATGGATAGAATTGTCCAATAGGGTATTAAATTCACCAGGTAATACCTATCATCTCACCTTATCATTTAAGATTAATCGCATAATTAATATCCTATAGAACGCTTAAAATCAACCCTAGCCCACGAACTCTGTCACGTTGCAGCTTTCTTCATTGACAATGAAAAGAATTCAACTCATGGCCCCAAATGGCAAAAATGGTAATTTTTATGAATATAGCTTTTATAAGGTTTTAATCTGATTGTCCAGGGTTGATAAATTGACCAAAATACATCCCGAAGTTAAAATATCTGAGAGTCATATTTTTGGTACATGAATTATAGATTGAAAATATATAAGGAAGTGGTTAGATTGTAGATTGATGAATAGCTATTTTAATTATAAATCAACTAAGCATTGATTTTATTGTATATTATTTTTATTGATATTTATATTCTGCATATACCTTTCATAAATAACAACAATTATAACAATTTTGCAATTTTCATACTGATATCACCCTAATTTCAGATTATTGATAATTTAATTTGATCAATTTAGTCTATTGAAGCTGATTGTGTAATAAGTAATTTTAAAGATGATTATATATTAACTAAACATAATAAATATTATTTGGGAGAGATAATGATTTTTATTGCTGAATTTGATCAAATAGTATAACTTATAAAAAAACACAAAATAAATTTATTAATTTAAAAATATAAAAATGATTCAAAATGTTTATTAATATTCAAAATCATCATCTGCATAAGTTTGATTATTATTGTTAGATTGTAAAACATTCTGATTTTTATACATATCAACTACCTATTTAAAACAATTAATACTATATTTAGACTAGCGAAAAATAAAATTACCAGTTGAGTTTCTGAAGCGTCTTCCGGTTTTTTCTCTCTGTTCTTAATGAATCTGGGAAATCTAAGTGAAATACCTTTATTGGAGTCAACCTAAGAAGTCATTAATTTTTAATTACATTAAAATATTAAGAAATATTACCTCTCCTACACCAGCTTTATAAATAGGAGAAATGGACAGATCAGCAGCTTTTACTTCCCAAACAAATCGAGGCTCGAACCAGACATCTGGTGACTTTTCAGTTGAGTAGACATAATCTGATCTAGGTTTAGAAATGATAATAGGTTGTAACTCATTGTAATGATTCAAGAGATCAGCATCCGTGAATCCTGTACCGATTTTACAGATACTCTGATATGTTTCATCTTTGGGATTGTAGCAAGCTAACAGATATTTGCCAAAGGTATTGGATCTCTTACCTTTGCCGTAGTAGGCGCCAATAACGACCAAGTCTAAGGTATCACCAATAGTATTCATATAATCTTTCTTCACCTTCAACCAATTCCTGGATCTCTTGGAAGGTTCGTAAGTGGATTCGTCATTAGTTAACACCTTAACCATTAAACCCTCACACTTATCTCTGATACTTTGATCTAAAAATTCATTAATTTCTTCCACGTCATCAGACACCATCGATTTGGCGAATGTAAATACACCAGTAACTTCTTGGAAGTGTTCGAATAAGAGTTTACGTCTTTCGTCTAAAGGTGTTCTCAACAAGCACTTGCCATTCAAGTGCAACAAATCGAAAGCAAATAAACACACTTTTACTGTTATATCTTTAACCTGAACATCTTTACGTTTTCTGGTAGTTAAAATATTAAAAGGTAGTATTTCTTTCTTTTCGGAATCCCAAGCCACAGCCTCACAATCCAAAATAAAAGTAAAAGTGTCGCCCTTGGTAAAGTTCTGCACCTGCTCTAACACGTCGGGATACTTGGGCGTCGAATCTTCAGCATTTCTGGAGTAGATCTTAATTTTACCACTTGGGTCCCTATGGATCTGAGCACGTTCGCCATCGTACTTGTATTCACACGTGAATGGCGTATTTTCGAATCTGTTCAACACTTCCGAAATCGATTTCGTGGGATGCGCCAACATGGGCTTGACAGGAATTCCGGGCGTGAGTTTACAGAATTCTGGGAGCTTTTCAACACCTTGCTCTAATATGACGGGAATGATCATTTCGTAATTGGGAACTTCACTGTATACGGATTTGATGATTTCGGTAGCTTCTACTAGTTGCTTTTCGAGTTTGTCTGAGCTAGTATTCTTTTCTAAAATAAGGGATGATAAGTATTTGTTTTATAATTGATGATTGTTATCTAATTACTTGATTTGGCCAAAACACTAGCCTGGGCCAGCGATGTCAACACAGTCTTCTCAGCTAGACCAATTCTCAATGATTCATTTAAAGATCTCATCAAAAATTTAGCCTCCTGATCCCTACAACTCACTAACATCTTAACAATTTTATCAATCTTCAATTTCATAGAAGAATGCCCAGTAATGCTAGCAATATCCCTATATGTCTTGAATACTTCATTCACAGTCAATTCTTTTGGCTTGAACAAAGTTTTTTGATCTTTTCTGCAATCATAAGCCAACTGTCCTAAATCTCCTACCTTTTGGTAGCGTAATTTAATCATCGCATCGGTGTTGCCAGTAGCTTGAGCGATCGCTTTGAGAAGGATCGATTCTCCAATCTTGAGTTCGAGACCTTCGTAATCTGGAGCAATCTAAAATATTAATACATCATCGTCAAATAGCCATATAATGTAGATTACTCTGTTAATACACAAATAAATCACTTGAACCAATTGATCCGGATAGTTCTGGATAATTTGCGTCAAAAATTCTGTCAATATTTTAGTAATTTCGAGACGTTTGGTAGTTTTTTCAACTTTTTCGAAACATTGACAGAGATCAGAGTATTTTAGGGACTTTGTAGAAGTCAAAACTTTGGGTGACTGATTGGTACCCTCAGTCGCAATTTCGTGAGCTATCTTTTTATCCTCTTTCTTCTCCTCACCACTATCTGACGAGTCTTTCACTTCGGAGGATTTTATGGGTGTGTCATTTTCGTCATCGGATTCGATAGTTCTCTTCTTACTATTTCTTTTCGCTTCTTTATCACTCTCAACTTCCACATCGTCCTCATTCTTTACCTTCGTTGGCGATTTTTTATTTGGAGAAGATAATTTAAGTTTTTTCAATTGTTTTTCCTCATCGCTACTGTTACCAGATTTGTGAACTTTTTCTTGTTTGTTGTTACCTTTAGGTGATTTGGTACTGTTGGGACGAGTGAAAAAACTCCTAATCAATTATTAATATTTCTAATTTTTAGATCATTTTAATATTTACGTAATATTAGATTGTTTCATTCGAGGAGCGTTAATATAAATGAAATTATAGTAAATATTTTTATTAATTAACCAATTTTTTATTAAAAATTGATTTGCTACTAAAAGTTTAAATCGATACACTTTTTAGAATTTTTTAAAATAACTTAAGGAATGAAAAGTTTTTATACATAAATTGAATTAGGCGGAATTAATAATCTTTACTAATTGAAACTAAAATCCCATACTTGATTGAAAGCAAACGCGAATTTAATTAAAATTCGATATATTATTTTTATGATTGGATTATTAATCAATATTTTGAGATATTAATAACCTGTTAAAAAATTCTGTTTATGATTGATTGGTTAAAAATATTTCGCGTATTCTATTAAATTAATAATTGGATAATTAAAAGTAAGTACAACATAAGAGTGAAAAGTATAAAAAAAAGTACCATATATCAAAATTTAATATAAAAAAGGATCGAAAATTCCATGATTTTAAACATTTTTGATAAAATAAAGCAAGGTAAATAATTCTATCTCATGCAGAGGAATTTAGTAAACAATATAATTCAAAATTTGGAATTAGCGAATGGTTTTGATTGAGGAAAATACATAATTAAATGGGCATATTATAAAATAAGATGGATGAAATAGTTTAGACCGTGACAAAAGGTTAAGGAAAAAGAAAAAGAAAAAGAAATTTAGATAAAATATAA
This sequence comes from Conidiobolus incongruus B7586, assembly GCA_000697335.1. Classification (NCBI taxonomy): domain Eukaryota; kingdom Fungi; phylum Entomophthoromycota; class Entomophthoromycetes; order Entomophthorales; family Conidiobolaceae; genus Conidiobolus; species Conidiobolus incongruus. The sequence goes on along the minus strand of JNEM01006027.1, from coordinate 19,472 downwards.
AGATAGTGCTGAAATGATAAAATTGTATAATAAGCCTAGTGAAGAAATTTGAAAGTATAAAAATTATAAGTGAATAATAGATGAATAGAGAAAAGAAAGAAAAAAATTAAAAAGATATAATATGAAATCAATGTGTAGAGTATTAGTTTGTAATATATATTAAATAAATTAAGGCTAAATAAGCTGTCGTTGTGTAGTGGTTATCACATCTGCTTTACACGCAGAAGGTCCTCGGTTCGATCCCGGGCGATAGCATTTTTAAATTATTATCGTCATTTTCTCAACTTTACTGTATTTATAATAATTTCTCATTCATATTAATATTCGATCATAAGCTTACTACTTTACAATATATTTTATCTCTTTTATTTAATCTTTGATATTTTTATGGTTGGATTTATTAATTTTTGTCAATATTGTTAATTAATGAAATTTTAGAAATTAGAATAAGCATGAATTACATATTTTTATATTATTTATATATTAATTAATTTCAAATAGATTTTATTTTGTTTGTGGATATAATTAAATAACTAATTAATTACACCACAGTCCGATATCGTAATCTCCTCCTTGGGAGTCTCTCCATTCACAGCAATATCGTTAAAAACATTCAAATCCTCGATTGGATTAACCAACTTACCAAACACCACATACTTCCCCTTCAACTTAGAAAAATGCTGTTGAATCTCAGCTGATGATTTGAGTCCAGGTTTGGGTAGGGTGATAAAGAATTGGGAGGTATTGGAATTCTTGCCAGAGTTGGCCATGGCTAACAATCCGAACTGGTCGAATTCTTTCTTGAGACCAGGTTTTTCGTCGTTGAATTTTCCATTGTAGATAGAGTCACCTCCTGATCCATCGCCTATTCGTTTGATTAATTCATTGATCTACCAGAATATATATTGCAAACATTACCTCTAGTGACATCACCTCCCTGTAAAATATAGCTGGGGACCAACCTAAAACATTTGGTATTCAAATAGTGGAGAGGTTTTTTAGCTGATTTGGATAAGCCCTTATCTCCCAGGCATAGGTGTTTGAAATTATCACTGGTCTTGGGACAGTCTGAAAACAGTTCAAACACCAATTTGCGTTTGAGTAATTCTTTGGGTTTGTTGAATAATAAGTCACCCTAGAAAAATTGAATTAATTTTATTAAGTTTATTGATATAAGGGTTACCTTATTCTTAAATCCCGCGTCCGATTCCACCATCGAATTTAGAGTAGCTATCTGTTCTTCGTTAAAAACTTTAACACCTTCAACATCTTCAGTGTCGTCATAGATCCATTTTGCTTTAGTTCTTAAAAATTCTAAACCTAGCTCGTATTGTTTTAAACTAGCTTTGTAGCCTTCAAAATCCCCAATAGTTAATTCCAAATATACTTGTACCATTTTTGGGATGGTTGATATTAATGTGATGATTTTTGCGAGACAGATATATTTGGGATTTTAAAAATATTATTTCAAAGAATTAGATTGTGGGATTAATTATAGTTTATTTATGCTAATCAGTTAAACATTTTGTAATCAATAATTATTAACAAGAAATATTATATAAAATAATAGTCAATTCAAAAGCCAGAATCATTCATGATATATACTAATTAATTTATATTATTATATATCGTTAGTGTTGGATTGAATTTAGTATAAAGCAACCGAATGAGACAAATAGATAAACTATGCGATTGAATTATATATTAACAGTATCACGGGTTCAATAATTAGAGTGATTGCAAATAATAAATTTTGACAAAAAATATATAATGCTGATACAAACAAATAAATATATAAGAAAGAATCTATAATCAGTCTATTAATTATTATCAAAAAATTAAAATTCAATTCTAAAATCATTGCAAATTAATGAAATTAACTGTATGAAATAAATTAACCCAAAATTAAAATTTCAATATTCTTTGCAATAATTTAGAGCATTTTAAAATTCACATTGTTTTTAATACTATTGATAATTTAAAAAAAACAATATATTTTTAAGGCCAATCCATATAATAAATTTCATCAAATCAATTAAACTTATATAAGCTTATAGTGAATCATTTTATAATTGTCTATTAATATATATAAATTAATTAAACAATTCCAATAATATGAAAAAATATATCTAAAATTGAGACATGCTTATTTACCTTAATACAACTCAATGATAACAATTTATTAATCGATTTATAGAATCTATTTTCTAAATCATAATATAATTTTCTTTAACCCTTGAATTTTTATTAAACAATAAATAATAAATTAAAAAATTATTTAGAACTACAACATTTAACGGGTTCACCGTTGGGAAGTTGTCTATTTTTAAATTTCGATTTTTGTCTAATAGTTTCATTATCATTAATTTCAGTTTCATCAAGTATACGAACTCCTATTCAAAATTATTAATATAACATATATAATTTTATATATATAATGATTACTATATGCGTAAGGATCGTTATAATTATCTACGGGAGTTGCTTGTACTACATTTTTAATTAGAGTCTCCCTAACTTCAGAGCAATATTTTAAAGCCTAGGAAAGTTATTAATATTATTTAAATATAATTATATGATATTAATTACAGCTTCAATCTTTTCACTATCTTTTTCATCCTTCAATCTATAAAATTCCGAACGAATTTGATTTCTAGCGGCTAAATAGGACAAATATTAGCATTAGTTAATATATATATTTTTTAAATATTTAGTTTACCTAGTATAGTACGAGTATCATCTAAACAATAAATTGATTAATGGTTAGAATTTCAAAATAATATCATATATTATTTACTTTGAAAAACTTTTTTAGTTGTTTTTAAAATGTCTCTGTAACTTTTTAATACTCTTTGATTTAATGACATCCTTTCTATATTAATTTTGTTTAATTAATCAATTATTAAATAATAATATTAACCTTTTGTAAATATGCTAACGAAGTAGAACTGATTAAAATAATTATGGGATTTGCCAAAATTGATTAGATCTGATAAAAATGAATTTCAAAAAAATATTCCCATAATAAAAAAGATAACATTTACAATTATTATAATTTTAATTTTATTCAAGTCACTTAGGACCTTAGTAAGTACTTAGACTGCTAACACCATTCCATATCCCATAATACCATTTACAATCCCCTCCCACTCTTGAGTATACTGTTATTACTTTATCCCTAATAACTCCCAATACAAACAAAACCCTTAACTATGGAACCGTATCTTTGGGTGGATCCCACAAATTACGGATCAATACACTCTCCAAAATATCGCTTTTATTCGCCCTTAGGTCTAATAAAAATCTTCTTCATTCAAGTCACTTATTAAAAAAATGAGGATAGTATAATCAAAGTAAAAGAAATGGATGAAGGAGAGGGTAGAGCATCATGCAGAGAGACTGGAATTAGGCGAGGTCTTTGTTATCATCTGTCTGGCTGAAAATCTAAAGCTATTTTACGGTGAAGACTTGGATCCAGCAAGAAGGGGGAACAATTTCGTTAAGACGGATGGTAGACGATACAAGAGCATCGATTTCGGCACCGAATGTAGGGTTGTAGAGAGATATATATATCCCCACGAACCTCAACCTAGTTCTTTGGGCAGTGAGCACAAAGGCATAGACGTAAGGCACGGGCAGGAGCATATTGTCATAGCATGCAAACCGGGGTCGTGTATAACAGTTGGGTAAGAGTATGCACGTGCAGGGGAGTGTAAGTATTGCGAGATTACCTGTGATGGCAAATATCACTGGTCTATATTTTAATTTTGGACGGGTGTGATGGGCACTCAGTTGGCCTAAAAACTTCAACTCTGATCTTTAAGACCATATTTTTAAAATATAAATAAATCTCTTATTGTATATCAAAATAACATAAAATTATTAACAGTATGTATGAATCAGATAATATTAATAATAACAATAATAATGGTGATTCTATTGAAAATTTTAAAAAATTTAGGTCTGGTAGAAATGATTTAATGAAGGATTCTGTTAAAACAACAGTTAAAGCTATATCACTTTTAAATAAGACCAAGTTTAAAAATGACTCCAATAAGAGAATTAAAAGTGGTAATAAAAAGCGAACCTATGACAATTTATTACCTATACCGGATTTACTCAACGACATCATGCTCATACTATTTATTGAAGTGAATCCAGGTGTTCAAAGCTCGCAATCTCAACAATTTACTCTAGCCACTACTTTTTCAATCTGGATTCGTGAGTACAAAACTGACATACAAGGGCGACGAATTACTCTTAACCAACTATGGTATGGCTTCACAAACTTGGCATCTTGTTCAACTCCCGGAATGGACAATGTATCATCAACCGAACTTAAAAGAGCGCCAATCCTCAGGTACAGACTGAAAGCATGTTAGTTTTCAGGAATTCAAATTTATCGGCATTTCTTTCAAGATATGAGGAAACCTATTACTATGAGTTTTTAAATTGATAGCATAGAGGATATTGAAAGTGCTAGGATGTTCGTAACACCATCCACTAATGGCAAAGTATCTTAATATTCTAGGGACGATCGTTTAAAATGTTTGGGGGAGTTGGCTGATTGGATTAAGGAAAATAATAAGTAGCGTGTATGATATGCATAGGTTTTAAACATTTTATATATGTTAATAATTATAGAATATTTTTGAATCAATAACTTTTTCAAAAATATGTAAATAGACTATGCATTATATTATTTTCATATTCTGTTAATCTTTGATCCCCTGATGTTTATTAATTCAATTCAACACAACCCATTCAATTCGTTTCCCACTAAATTTTAACCTAAAATGAATACTTTTTAAATTCTAATACGGTTATCTAAATATATGTTAATATGCTCATTAAATTGATAATTATAATACAAATATAATTCGAATGAGTCTATTATATCAATTACCTTATTGAATTTGGTATTCTTTATTTTAGTAAAAATTTTTTGAATTAAAAAGGATCATAGTCATCCCATAATCAACTTTATATCAAACCCAGAAATTTAAATTAAGGTTTGTGACAGTGAACAAAAAACAATAATCATTGAATACAATTTAAATTTATAAATATATCAACGATTCAATAATTTTCTAAAATAAGGCTAACTAGTTAATTTAATTAATTTTAATTATATTCGAAAAGATATTTACTCTAAAATAATAATATTTATGATAGTTGATTAATTTCAAAGAAGTATGAATTTTACTAAATATTCCGATATATTTAATAAAATTTTTCAAGATTTAAAATCTAGGTAACCGCTTTAATTTATATACTGCTAGTATTTACTTTTGTTATTAATAATTATGAAAGACATGAAGCTATACGAAATTCCGCTGCTGACGCATTAAAATATAAAGTAACAATAAATAGTTTAAAATAATTTGATAAATATATTAATTTGAAATTAGTTCGAAGAAGTATCCAAAGAGCTCACAGGTGACACTCTTAGCAAGATCGTTAAGGAGGTTTACTCCAAGTTAGGCGAAATGTTGAAAGGTGTCGAAATTTACGAGAAATTGGGCGCTTTGGCTGCGTTAGGTATTAAATTCAAATTAGGTATTGATTGAGTTTGTTAATATAGATGGTTTTAGATCGTTTGACGGACGGCGATACTGAGGGTAGTTACGCTAAAAGGACCCAAATTTCGACGTGTTTGAGGAATGCGTTGCCCAATAACGATACTCATATTATGTTTATTGCAGTTAAGATTTTAGGTATTACTTAGTATTATAAAATTGACCCAATTTATTAATTTAATATCAAGGGAAATTGGTCGTTCCTGGAGGTTCTTTTACATCGGAATTGGTAGAATCCGAAGTGAAGAGGTCTTTCGAATGGCTTCATGGTAAAATAATTAATATTGATAGTCATTAGGATATGTTAATCATTGAATTATAGGCGATAGAAACGAAGTTAAACGTTTAGCTGCCATATTAATTCTTAAAACATTATGTCAAAATGCCCCTACACTAATGTATGGTTATGTGACTCAATTTCTTCAGTTGATTTGGGTTGCTTTAAGAGATATCAAAGTAATTATAAACTCCAAATTTTAAATTCATGTCACTATCTAAATATATTTAATTTAGATTAGTATCAGAGAAAATGCAGCCGAAGCACTGGATTCTGGCCTCAAAATCATTCTTCAGAGGGACAGTCCCATGCAATTTAACTGGTATTCCAGAACTTGGGAAGAGATGATCAAAGGACTGAAATTTAATTCCGTTGAATCCATCCACGGTTCATTATTAGCTATTAAAGAGTTATTGACACATACTGGCGATGTAATATTATTGATATAGCTTTAAACCTGTTAATATTCATTCATTTCTTTAGTTTATGAATGACAGATTCCAAGATGTAGCGGATATCCTATTAAAATACAAAGATCACAAAGATAGTTTAATTCGAAAATCCGTGGTTTTAACCTTTCCATCTCTAGCATACTACGATCCCTCCGAATTTTCATCGTTATATCTTCAAAAGGTTTTCCTTCATTTAATGGGTCAGTTGCAGAAGGAGAAAGAACGTGCAGTTGGTGAGTTTAGCTACACTTTATTATGATATTTCTGTTAATTAATGGTATTTAGCATTTTTAAGCATTGGTAAAATTTCGTTAGCAATCGGTCCAAGAATTTCACCATTCGTTGATTCTATCGTATCTAGAATTAAAGATGCCCTAAATGTTAAAATGTAACCTTATATATCCATTTAATTCATATTTTTAACTTTCCTTTAGAAAAGGAAAGACGATTGTAGAACCTCAAGTTTTCCAATGTATAAGTATGTTGTCCATTTCAGTTGGCGCTAATCTCGCAAAACATGCTCAAGAATTGGTGGATTTGACTTTGATTCATGGATTGACCCCATCTTTGTGTCAAGCTTTGAACGACTTATCCAAAAATGTGCCATTTATTTTGCCAGTGGTCCAAGGTAAATAGATTTCTGGCTAATTCAATTCATCTAATTCAATCTTTTAATAGCTAGATTATTGAATTTAATTTCACTCACTATGAGTGGTAATCCTTACGTTTCACCAGCTTCTACCCATAGAAAAACATTATCTTCAGCACCAGCAATTAAAGATTTACCAGTAATATCACTTTTAACTATGCCTTCATATTTATTGACACTTTGATAGAATTCAGAAACGCATGATCCGGATATAATTACATTGGCATTGGAAACTTTGGGAACTTTTGATTTTACAGGTATCAGAATATTAATCAAAAAACATTCAATTAAATTAATGATGTATGATAAATAGGTCATTCCTTGAGTGATTTTGTTCGAGAATGCCTTATTCATTACCTCGAAGACCCTCACTCCGCAATTCGAAAATCAGCCGCTTTAACATGTTGTAAATTAATGGGTAATGATCCCATTTGGGAGTCGAAATCCGCTCACTCTATCGAATTGATAAATGAGATTCTGAACAAGTTGCTGATGGTTGGTATATCCGATCCAGGTAACTTTCCGACCTAAATAGTATATGTATTGTACTAATGGTTTTTAGATCCTCATATTCGTCACACTGTACTTTTAAATTTAAGTCCCTCTTTTGATAATTATCTCTCCCAAGCAAACCATTTGAAATCTCTATTTGTTACTATCAATGACGAATACTTTCCTATCAGGGAGACGAGTATTTCTTTAATAGGGAGACTATCCAAAAAGAATGCAACATTTGTCATTCCCTGTGTCAGGAAGGAGCTGATTAAATTATTGACAAATTTAGAGTATTCTCAAGTGAAGTAAGCAATTCTAATCAACGCCAAGCTAACACAATATTAATGTTATGTTTTAGTTTGATCAAAAAACAAAGTGCGATTTTATTGGGTCATCTGATCCGATCTTTAGATTCTTTAATATTTCCTTTCATCCAATCTATCCTCAAAGCTCTCCTCAGTAAAATTCGAGATCCCAGTCTCACAGTGTCATGTTCAGTCATTAAAGCGATCGGAGAACTGTACCGAGTGGGAGGCAAAGATCTCGAAGAGTATACCCATACTATTTTTCCTATTATGATTGAAGCTGCTCAAGATGTGACGTCATCTATTAAGCGTAAAAATGCAATTATCACACTTTGCTATGTCACCAGCAGGACCAGTTATGTGATTCAGCCATTGATTGACTATCCCGATTTGATGCCAACTCTCACCAATATTTTGGCAAATGAACAGAATTCCGAAGTCAGACAAGAAACTATTAGGTTGATGGGAATTCTTGGAGCTTTGGATCCTTATAAGCTTTCCAACTCTCGCACGTCGCTGGAGTCTGCAGTTGGCGAGCCTAAGCCCATCGAATCAGATGTTCCTGATATTTCTCAGCTATTGATTGGATTGAATCCATCATCTGAAGATTATTATCCAACGATTGTTGTTTCTTCATTACTCAAAATTGTTAAAGATCCTTCACTAGTTAATCATCATCGCTTAGTAATTGATGCATTTATGAGTTTATTCAAAACTCTAGGAATTAAATGCATCCAATTCCTGCCATATATTTTACCAGCTTATTTGAATGTGATTCGCTCAAGTCCAACTGGAATGCACGAATTTTACTTAGACCAACTTTGTACTTTGGTTAGTATAGTTAAATATGATATTAGGAACCACTTGAACGAATTTGTAACTTTGATTCACGATTTCTGGTCATCGTCAACCAAAGTCAAACTAGTATTAATTTCACTAATTGAAGTGATTTGCGTCGCCCTAAAAGAAGATTTCAAAGTTTATCATCCGGAAATTCTCCCCCAAATGCTGCAAACTTTAGAATTCGACACTTCCGAACATTACGAAGTCACCATTAAGATTCTTCAAACCTTATCGGTATTGGGTCCCACCACCCAAGATTATATCCACATGATCATCCCAGTAATCATTCAACTATTGGAGCGCGAAGATATTTTCATTAACGTCAAAATCATAGCGATTCAAACACTCGCAAAACTATGCCGATCTGTTCAGTGCTCTGACCTCGCATCGTCAATCATTCATCCTCTGTCAAGAATCCTGTCAATTCCTAACGGTGAATTAAGGGCTGTGACGATGGATGCTCTCATTGCATTAGCATGTCAATTAAGTTTGGATTATGCAGTATTCGTCCCCTTAATTAATCAGGTGATGATTCGTAATAGGATTCAACATCTCAATTACGAAAGTTTGGTTTCGAAAATATTGAGAAATGAACCGGTTACTAGAGAATTTACGGGATTGAATGATAATAGGTAATCAATTTATATTACAATAATGTTGATATTGTATATAATATATCGCTTACTTTTAGTTTGGACGCTATTCATTCCGATTCTCTTTCAATGAATTTAGTCGCTATGAAAAAACTCCCAGTGAATCAAGTAAATTTGAAAAAGGCGTGGGAGGCATTCCAAAGATCCACGAAGGAAGATTGGTTAGAGTGGATTCGCAGATTGAGTCTGGAATTGCTGAAGGAATCGCCTTCACATGCTCTCAGAGCATGTGTTGAGATTGCTAGCATTTATCACCCACTCGCAAGGGAGTTATTCAATATTGGATTTGTATCATGTTGGACAGAACTACAAGATCATTATCAGGATGAGCTTGTAAGATCACTCGAAACAGCGATGGCATCGCCCCACATTCCACACGATATTCTCCATCTATTACTAAATTTGGCCGAATTTATGGAACACGACGACAAAACTCTGCCTATCGACATTAGAACGTTGGGAGTTTATTCGAGCCGATGCCACTCCTACGCTAAAGCACTACGCTACAAAGAACTCGAATTCATTTCGGATCCATCGCCCAAAATTATCGAAGAACTGATCAGTATTAACAATCAGCTACAACAGCATGATTCTGCTATCGGAATTTTGACATTCTCCCAAAAACACCAAGATTTGGAACTCCAGGAGAGTTGGTACGAAAAGCTGGGGCGTTGGGATCACGCTTTACAAGCATATAATGCGAAAATCGATACTGAAGGCGACAATACGGAAGCAGTCATGGGGAAAATGCGATGCCTCCACGCTCTGGCGAAGTGGGACGAACTTGACAAATTGTCGCAAGAAATTTGGGAGATTTCCAGCGATATTAACAGGAAGAAGATTGCAGGCATGGTGATTGGTGCATCGCTCGGTTTGAGTCAGTGGGATTCCATGGACAAGTATATTCAGGTGATGGATCAAGATCAGTCGGAAACTCTGCTGTATAAATCCATATTCGATATTCATAATAATCGATTCGATAAGGCAGAGCTCAACATTCGTCAAGCTAGAATTCAGTTGGATCCAGAACTTACCGCTCTTATTGGTGATTCTTATAATCAAGCTTATTCGTAATCTATTATCATTTAATATACATATATTTATTATATTAATATTTCATTTATAGATTGATGATCCGAGTACAAATTTTTTCAGAGTTGGAAGAAATTATCCAATATAAGAAATATCCCTCCAATGACAGGTTAAAGAAGAATATTTTACAAACTTGGATTAACAGGTTAAATGATATATCATCATTTTTAAATTAATCATCCAATGCATTTCATTTAGATTAAAAGGATGCGAAAGCAATGTCAAAGTGTGGCATTCTATCCTATCTATTCGTTCTTTAGTCATTGAACCGAGTCAGAATTTGGAGCTTTGGATCAAGTTCGCCAACTTATGCAGGAAGCACGGTAATTTGCCGATGTGTGAAGCTACTCTAAAATTACTTGGTGAAAATGAAAAATGTTCTAGATTGGAGGTAATTAATATTCATATAATATACAAAATTATATTGATTGTTTTTTTAGATATTTGATAACGAATCCCCCCATATCAAATACGCCAATCTCAAATACAAATGGACTACGGGCGACCAAATCGAAGCTTTGGAAGAATTGAAAACCTTCACGAAAACGTTGAGTACATATTTAGGGTTGAACGAAATTTGCTCAGCATCACCCAATTCCGATGGTAGTATCGAATTCGAACTCCCCAGTGCTATTGATCCTACCTATTTGAAACTTCTCGCTAGATCTTATCTCAAGGATGCCAAGTGGCAAGTGTTGCTGCAGAAGGAATGGCAAACTGCAAGTAAATCATTAATTGAAAATACATCTGTCTAATTCTCCTTTTTAGGAAACTATACCAACCATTTTACATAGCTATTTCATGGCCTCTAAACTTGATTCACAGTGGTATAAAGCATGGCACTCTTGGGCACTCGCTAACTATGAGGTGGCCAATTATTACAAGTTGAAAAAGAAACCCACTTCAGAGCCTGTTAGAATCCTTCATGTGATTACTGCTGTTCAAGGTAATACAATCATTATTACTTAATCAATTAATATTTATCTGAAATGTTAAAAATATATAGGTTTCTTTAAATCCATTGCATTATCAAAGAGAAGTTCGTTGCAAGATGCCCTCAGACTTTTGACACTTTGGTTCGAATATGGTGGAAATGTCGAAGTGAACTCCGCAATTGTTGAAGGTTTTAATGCTGTTAGCATTGATACTTGGTTGCAAGTCATTCCTCAGGTATTTAATTCCTTACTGAACTCATCACGTTTACTTAATATTATTATTTAGCTAATTGCTCGTATTCATACTCCCAACAACCATATTCGTAGATCGATTCATCAGTTATTAATTGAAATTGGAAAATCGCATCCTCAAGCTTTAGTCTACCCAGTAGTAGTCGCTTCAAAATCCTCGAGTGAACCTCGACAAGAGGCTGCACTCTCTTTAATGCACCATATGAAGCACCACAGTTCGCAATTGATAGAGCAAGCTCTAGTAGTCAGTCAAGAATTAATTCGTGTTGCAATTCTATGGCACGAACTATGGTACGAAGGACTCGACGAAGCGTCCAAGCTGTATTTTGCGGAAAATAACATTGAAGGGATGTTAAGTGTGTTAGATCCATTACATGCAATGATCGAGAAAGGCCCTGAAACCATCAACGAACTCTCGTTCAATCTTTCGTTCGGCCGCGATCTCCAAGAAGCCAAAGAGTGGTGCCATAGCTACAAACAAACCAACAATATTATGCACTTGCACCAAGCTTGGGATCTATATTATCAAATCTTCCAAAAAATCAAGCAGATGCTGCCCCCAATCTCCAATTTGGAATTACAGTACGTATCACCAAAACTGTTGGAATCTAACAATTTAAGTTTGGCAATTCCTGGTTCGTATCGCAGTGGCGAGCCAATAGTTAAAATTCGACGATTTTCACCTAATCTTACGGTCATTACATCGAAGCAGAGACCTCGTAAATTGACAATCTTGGGAGCGAACGGTGTCAAGTATCAGTATTTGCTAAAGGGTCACGAAGATTTGAGACAGGATGAAAGGGTTATGCAACTGTTTGGGTTGGTTAATACACTGTTAAATACGGATCCTGAGACTTCTAAACGTACATTGAATATTGAACGATATCCCGTGATTCCCCTATCTCCAAATTCTGGTCTAATTGGATGGGTTCCCAATTGCGATACATTACACACTCTCATTAAAGAGTATAGAGAAGGTCGAAAAATTCCAATTGATGTTGAGAGACAGATCATGAATCAGATGACTCAAAATAGGCAGCAATATGACTCTTTATGCTTACTCCAAAAGGTGGAAGTATTTGAAAATGCTCTCGATAATACCACCGGCCAAGATCTTGAAAGAGTCCTATGGCTCAAGAGTCGCAATTCGGAAGCTTGGCTAAATCGAAGAACTACCTACACGCGATCGTTAGCAACCATGTCAATTGTTGGTTACATTTTGGGGTTGGGAGATCGTCACCCGTCCAACTTGATGATTAACAAGAATTCGGGAAAGATCGTGCATATAGATTTCGGTGACTGTTTCGAAGTGGCTAAAGATCGCGACAAATTCCCCGAAACCGTCCCGTTCCGACTCACAAGAATGCTGACGAACGCGATGGAAGTCAGTGGAATCGAGGGTACTTACCGTATCACCTGCGAAAATGTCATGCGAGTTTTGCGTGATAATAAGGAGAGTTTGATGGCGGTACTAGAAGCTTTCGTTTATGATCCTCTCATCAATTGGAGATTGTTGACGCGTCCAGTTAATAAAAACTCCAACGATCCCTCGCCACATTCACTCGGAGCCAATTGGGGCGGACATCCATTCTTTTCATCCAGTACCAAAAGTGATGTGGATCATCTCCCCAGGGATCTGGATTCGCACCTCGTTGAAGGTGACGCTCCCCAGCCCGAAATCTTGAACGAGAGAGCATTAACTGTAATCGATAGGATATCGAAAAAGTTGACAGGTAAAGATTTCGATCCAGATACTGTTCTTGAGGTATCTCAGCAAGTCGACAAGTTGATTCAAGAAGCTACATCTATTGAGAATCTATGTCAGTTATATATTGGATGGTAAGTTAGTTTCTTATTTTGGTTTTAATTGATATTAACATTGGATTCAGGTGTTCTTTCTGGTAATTTCATTATTCGATTTGAATAATAAAATATTGTTTTATAAATTCAAATTAATTAATTTTCAAACTGACAAATAATAAATTATAAATTTAAATATTTTAATGTAAAGATTTTGAATATTATCTAAGCTATGAAGCATCATGATAAATACAAATTTATAAAACTTAACCAGATTAGTAATTTTAAAATTAATAAAACTCAAGAATTATCTAATTTGATTTACCATTTTTAAAACTACAACCAATTTAATAGCAACAGCATTTTCAAATTATTTCTCTAGAGATCTATCTAAAAAATAATTAGAGGGTGTACAAAGTTTATTGTATATTATTGAAATTAAAAATGCTATCACCTTCAATTATAATAATATGATAATGGATTATTTATTATATATCTTACAAAGTTTGCTAAATTATAACAACTATATGTTTTTGTATAATTTAAAAAGTAGTTTAAAATTACTCCCAGTGACCTTTTCGTTGCCAGTAGTCGATTGCCAATTGAATCATGTGGCCCCAGTGATCAGCTTCTAGGCGAGTTCTAGCTAGGAATATTCGCTTCTCTCCAACTCCTCTTTCAGATCCTTTGGACCAATTCCAGGGCCAGAAGCTATGATGCCCTAATTGGAACCAGCGATAGAAGGAATCCCAGCAATTGCCTAGTCTTGCTCTCTTTTTGCGACGTTTCTCGCTGGGCCAGAGGTAGCTCAGATGAGATTTGTATACTGTGAATATACAGTCCTCTTCTTTGTCGGTGATAGTAAGCTGATCGGGATAATAACATGGTAAAGGTTGATTAACTGAATATGCCAAATCCGGCTTAAATTTAGTATAGATAAAGCAATTCTTCAATGGAAGTGTAGCGAGGTGAGAGTATTTATAATTTCTGGAATGCAAGAATTGTCTAGTATCTTCTAAGAAATTCATTCTAGAATTGAGCGATCCACTTTCTGATTCCGGCATACCATTCGTGTTCAAGTCAACGTTATAGGGAGCTGTGGTAGGTTCGAAGAAATGAATTGCATCCAGTGTTAAAACTACCATCATTTTGATGAAAACCGAGTGGACACGATGCTTTACAAATAACACACCGCTTTTTAGAACCGGTTGGGGGTTATTTTGATCAAAATAAGTCCATAAAGAAGGATTGGCTAATGTACCAACAGGGTCTAAATATCCGTGAGTGGGAACATCCATAATATCTCGATGATGAGTTGGAGATGTTACATTCACTAGCTGTTGGTTGAATTGGCAATATTCAACAAATTGTTCATGCTCAATCTGTTTAAAACTCTTCCAATACTCGATTAGCTGATTGATATTGAACACCCATTCGTCTACAGCAGCAAAATTCCATACTTCAAAAAAGATAGATTCATCATTTACTAAAATAATTTCAATCCATGGATCTCGACCACCTGATCTGGGTTGTTCAACATGCTGAACTCTGCTAATTTCTTTGAAATCAAGTAATCCGTCAACATTTCTCAATAGCCTTAGATCATGAGTCAAATCCTGATTATTTGGATCTTTACATAGACCTCGAAGTTTTGGCAAGGGCGGTCTTTGGGAAGAAGTTATGGTACAGCTAGGTAAGGTTAAACTAGGATTCAATAAAATGGCGGAGGAAGAACTTGATGATAAAAGAGCTTTTTTGTAATTTTTAGAAAACTTCCAAGCTGATGTATAAGTCATAAAATTACTAAAAGTTGAAATATAGTAAGGCTGCCCTTCCCTTAGATTTCCCGTAAGTTTTCGATCTATAAAAGAAAAGGTTGCCTTTTCTTTATTTAAGCCTCGAAATATCATGAATCCTTCAGTAGAATATGGTTCAAGCATTCTAGTGAGTTTTAGGAGAGGATTGGTTCGGGTTAATATATGCAACTCATGTGTATGCTCAATTAGTTGAGGCGAAACAATATAATCGATAATACGATTTGATGGGAAGGTATTACTAGACTCAGGTACCCATTCAAATGCGTCCAATCTCTTCCAAGCTACTCCAGGAGGATCTTGAGATTGCCACCTTGACACGAGTGCTTCACCCTGTGGATCATCTTGTAGAGCTTGTATCACTGTGTCTCTTACCTCCCAGACAGTTAAATCTCGTTTGTTAACAAAAACCTGAATTCGATAGCTAACTTCAGGTATAAAGACGGTTATTTGATTGGGAATTGGTAGTGGCTTGCACATATATTTATGGATCCATAAATACCATGTTTTGGACAGCTTTGGTGTAGGAAATTGAATAATATATGCTATAACATGTGGAGGTGTGGCGTCTTCAAATTTCGTAACAGCTAAAGTATACTCCAACGGACTAAAAACAGATAATCCTAAATTCGAAGAATTGAGTTCTAAAGTTAAAAATAAGCTATTATGAGATTTATAAAATTTCAGCTGCTTATCATCGCAAACAAGTAAAAATTCTTTCCAACCCAGGCTCCTTTTTTCAATACTGTTTAGTTTGTCTCTCTGATATCCACCAGATCCTATGAAACCAGTTTTAGCAACTTCTATCCTTACTAAAGCTCTGCATCTTAAGGAAGTATTGGGGAAAATGGGGTTTAAATCCACTTCTTCACTAATTTGAATAGATGTGTGTGGTGCTGAACTGGGACTGAGTGGTCCAGTGTATGACGAAGATGGAAAAGAGTAGGAATTTTCCGAAAATAAATTAGGCAACACAAAATTAGAAGTTGTAGATCTTGAAATAGGTGCAGGTGACGGGATATTAGGAGAGAGGCTACAAAAATAGTTAGTTGGAAAATCAAGTTTAAGATTGAATAATATTACAAAGTATTTGAATTAATGTTTAAAGTAGGTGAAAAGTCAGATCTCCTCGCTGTACTATGCTTCCTATCAGGAAAATTTCCTCTAACAGATCCTTGCCCATAATATTGAGTAGAAAAGCTTTGGTGTGCGGTGGATAAAGTTTCAGAATTCAGAGTAGGTGACAAATTCACATCGCTATCTGTAGTTCTCAATTTAGTGAGAGAAAAAGAGTGAGTTTTTTTAAACCAGTAATCGTATGGGGGCCCTATGAAAATTCTTGGTCTTAAATTGGGGATCTGAGTATTGTTATTATTGTTATTGTTATTTTCAAATGTGTCTTGTTCAAAACGAATAGTAGGAGGAGCTCTAGATTGAGTCATATAAGATTATCTAATATTTAAAATTAATTATAGACTTTTATTATTTATTTATTAATTAAAGGATTGTTTAATTTTAAGAGAAAGATAATCATGAACTTTTTATATGACTTAATGAATATTGGAAAAAGGGTTTAAATTGGAACAATTTTATCTTCTGAATAACAAAGATCTGTTAATTGCATCCTAAATTAGCCAACTTTGATATGCAATTGATTCAAATTGATCAATCAAGCAACGTCTCGATTTAGAAATAGTTTATTTTACTTTAAATTTTAGCATTCAATTTATCAAAATAACCAATTTTCTTGAAAGTTTAAATATTGTGAGATATAGCTTCATTCAGAATATTATATGAAAATATTCTCTAACATTATGAATTATTTTGTATAAAAACAATAGATGAGAAATCAGATCTATATCTATTAACAATACTTATCAACCTATATATGGAGCTGAACTCAAATCGCAGTTAAATATGTCTTTTGATAAAAACTCTAAAAACTAAAAATTCTATAAAAATTTAATATTAACTATCATATGATTAAAGAAAATATATATTCTATATTTTATTGAATGGAAATGATAAAATATTAAACGATAGTCATTAGATGGGGTAATTGATCCATGGATATGGAGTTTTACGAATTTGATATAGTCATGATCAGAATTTCTGAATTTAAAAATTAAACAGACACAAAATTTTAACTGTTTATATAAAATGAACTTATTATTTATCAACTATTATTTTGTTGGAAGTTATATAAATCATTATTGTTAATACTAAAGAATATAATGCTACTTTCTCTCTAAATTATATTATATTCTTAAAAATATTTTTGGATATTTGTTGTATATAAATATCTATGATTATCTAATGTTAGAATATAAAATATAATAATGCTTAATCTAATTAATCAGAATCAGTGTCTATGGAATATAATATTGTTTAATATAAAGAATATTTAATTACTTAATGAATTGTAAATTCACTATATAATAAATTACTATATTGTTAAGTTGTACCAATCTAGTTATTAAATATATTAAACCATTTCCATGAGTATCTCTATTTCATAATATTATATAGTCACATTCACAATAATTCATGCTTATCTAAAAAATATTAATCAAATTCGCAAATTCACATTTTAAAATCCTAATATTTGAAAATTTAGTTAACATTAAATATTTATTATAAATTAATTATAAAAGCTATATTGTCATTATTTATCAAGTAATCGTGTGATTAATTATTGCAAGAGTATATCTTCCAACTAGAATATTATTATAATTGAAAGGTTCGTTTGGTGATATATAATCTCTAAATATATAATATTATTAGCAATATATCTAATAGTTATAATGTGATGATACTTAATTATTGACAGATGATATAACATATAAATTGCATGAAAAGTTGAATTTAACGTCATAAGATGAGGTAATAATAAATAAATGTATTTTTAAAATTTATTATGATTAGTAATAAGTTAATTAGTGTTCCATAATGGCCAAAATATCATCTTCTCTGACGATCAAATGTTCTTCATTTTGGAATTCAACGGGGGTACCACCGTACTTGGAGAGTAATACATGGTCGCCCTCCTTAACGGAGAGAGGGATGATAGTACCATCGGGCTTAGTGATACCCTTACCGACGGCAATAACTTTACCTTCGTTAACTGATTCTTGAGCCTTGGAAGGGATGTAAATACCGGCAGCGGTTTGTTGAGTGGGCTTGACCTTTTGGATTAAAATACGGTCAGCTAAGGGAATAAGTTTTTTAATTTGACGAGCAGCCATTTTTATATAAAAATTTAAATAATGAAATTCTAATTGTTAATTTACAATACAATTTAATTAAATTGACAACAAATGAATATTCCTTAAATATTAATGCTCAAATTACCAAAACTATTATGGGAATTCATCATTTCAATGGATAAGAACATATCGTGACAAATCTAGAAGTTTCTCATTTTTAATAAATTTTCTCATCACTCAAACAATGAACATTGGTTTTATTCTTAAAAAAATATAATAGATAATTGTTATTTTTGAGATACCTAATGGGTATTATTAAAAATATAAAACATTATTTATATTATATATTAGACCTTTAAATCATTTTTACCATTGGATATTCCTATTAAAAATACAATTAAAATAGTATAAATGATTGTTGTAATCAAAATACACAAATATATGAATGTGTTTAAATGAGAAATCAAAACTTGTTATTTTCAATTCAAATTCTAATTTCTAAATTATGTTATATATATTTGATGAAAATTGGATAAATTTAGATATGTAACAGATAGTGAGATAATCTATCTAAATAGCTTTAGTGAAAAGCTAATAAACATCACAACATATCATTTTAAAACTGAAAGTATGTTTGATAAATACCAAAATCATAATATATCAAAATGAATATAATTTAAAATTTTTAATTGGTTTCTACGAGTATTGTACCTAAATTCAAAAATGAAATGGAGAGGGTATGAAAAGGAATTTACATACGTTCGAGAGGAACTAAACCAACAATGCGGAGAGCGTTGTTAAGGGTGACCTTAGCACACCAGAATAAGAGTAATCTAGCTTCAGCCAAATCTTTTTCGGCATTCATGACATTTAAGGCTTCGAAGCAAGAAGATACGGCGTGACTTAACTTGAGAGCATAGTTGACAATTGTGCAAGGTTCAAACTTTTGCATAGCAGTTTGGATGGTTTCAGGGTATTTGGAGATGATGTCAATTAATTCAACAGCTTCTTTTTCAGTTAATAAAGAAGTGTTGGCGTTGGGGTTGACTTCAAAGTTGACCTTGCGTTCAATGGAGCATAAACGAGCGTGAGCGTATTGAAGATAGGCACCAGTGTCACC
>JNEM01006020.1:0-19915 GCA_000697335.1 Conidiobolus incongruus B7586 | reverse complement strand
GATTTTTTATTTAAATATATTAAATGGAGTGTATTTATTATTTTCTATATATAATAGGAATAATAGTTAATTAAAATATTCTATTATATATATTTGATAGGTTTTGATATTTCTATCAAATAATACAATAAATATTCTTTATTTCTAAGTAATAATTTAATATTTCATTTTTAAATTATAAAAAGGTCTCAATTTCTATTTGTTTATATACTAGAATTGATTAATATTAAAATATTTGGCTGTTAGCCCCTTAGCTTAAAATATATTATTGATGTTATTTTATTAAAATACTGATTTTAAATTTATTTTTTTATTTAATGATAATCATAATACTAATTTTAATTAATGTTGAATATTTAAAATTTTTAAATTTCCTTATATAAATATTATTATATAGTTTTTTTAATGAGGTTATAATATATTTATTGGATAAAAATAATTGACTAGATTATGTTATGAGATTGGTATTCCTACGCTTTTATAATAAAATATATTATAATAGTATTTGAAGATAAATTTACAAAGATTATATATATATATATATTATTATGAATAACAATTTAATAGATAATGTCTTTGTATAATTATAATTGTCAAGGTTAATTGTATAAGGTTCAAGTTAAAATATTAATTTAATATTTTCAAAAATTTTATATTCAAGTAGTTCTTTTTTAAATATTCCTTTAATTTTTTATGATTCTGTATTTTCGTTTGTTTAGCAAGCTTTAATATAGCATTTTTTGTTATTTTGTGGATTAGATCAAGGAATATCTTTAATTAGAGAGTTGTTTGATATTAAAAATATAATAAAATCTGAATATGAAGTTTAATTTTATTTTTACTTAGCAAGCTTTTTTTATGATTATAAATATTCAACAAGGTTCCACTTATTTCATAGAAGCAGACATATACTCAAAACTGTTTATAATTAAATTAAATATAACAATGGTATATTAATTTTATTTGGTTTGGAATTGAATAATATATTAAAAATCCAAATATTTGAATTATAAGTGAAAGCTTATGTAAGCCATAATTAAACATTAATAGATATGCTCAGAATTAATGAAAATTCTTGGTTAGGTTAGTTTTTCTATGAAATCTAGACTATGTAAATAATACATTTTCTTAACCAGTTAAATTGATTAAATATGAGATTTTAAATTTCAAACCCAGTCATATGAATATTAATATTTTAACAATATGCTTAATATTGTATGAATTCGGAATAAAAATTGAGCAAATTATTATATCATTAAATATTGTTTGGATAATTTTGTTTTGAATGTTCTAATAGAGTTGATTAAAATAATAACAATTACCTAATTATATTACAGTTAGAGTGAAGTGTATACATTTATACTTATAATATAATTTTCACTTCATTTTAAATAATTTATTTAAGTTGAAAGCTATAATTCAGGAAATTGCTAAATATGTAAATTACTATTAAAGGTTATTGATATATTAGAATTTTTTACCAATATATACAAATATGTACATATGTTGTTAACTTATACTAAGATGATACCATTATTGTTATCTTTGATTTATTTTTAATTAATCTAATAACCGTAATTATTTCATTAATTACATGTTTATCATTTGAAAAATGAATATACTTCAATCAATTACTCTAGGATATAATTATAACTTTATAACTGACTTGATAATAAAGCACTATCAACACAGAAACAATAATTACAAATAACTTAATAATGGATTTGAATAATTTTGAATTTGAACATATGAATTAGATAATAAAATTGATTATCTTGGCTTGAATTTAGTGATTAAAAATAGAGGGAAAAATAAGCGAACCTGATTGGTTGAAACAACAAAAAATAGAATTAAGGTTAAACATTTGGAATTTTTTCATTTACCTTCTTTCCAATATCAATTATCATTTTAAATCTTTTATTACTTTTATTTTCAATCATTTGGAATTGAAATCCTGGGTCATTTACACCAATTAACAATTCAGTTTTAGAAACCTCTTTAATTTAAATATCTTAATTTCCTTTGTAAATATTTAAAATTTTTAATAATTATTAAGTATCATATCGATGCCTCCCAAACCATCTGGACTTTATTATACTCATCATAATATTCCGAAACCTAATGACTTGGAAAATTGGAGTCATAATTACTATGAAGTAACATGATATGCTTTATATTTCAATCTATTATCAAGGAAACTAATATGATTATTAAATAGAAAGAAATTATCAAAGCTCAAAAAGAGTCGATATGGAAAAAACTTCAAAGTATAAAACGTGAAAATCAAGATTTGAGCGAGAAACTTGAATTTCAAGAGCTTCAAAATAATAATTTTAAGGACAAATTGAAAAATTTAGCTTGTCTAATTTTAACAGTATATTAAATATCCTTAAAATTCTTTTAATAATATTACTAACCAAATAATTTTAGTTTCAAGATAATCTATTTCCTCTAATGAAATCTTTTGGTTTCAATTTTGATAAAATATCGACTGGTAAGTATCAGAAACTTAATTATAATTTTCACAAAGAAAAATCTGTATATTGACTTTCTTTACTTTTAATTTAGATATATTTTTATCTAATCTCTTTCAAATTGATTATAACTCCGAAGATCTAAATCATTCTCTTGAGGTTTTTGAAACTCAATTTCTCTCCTTTTCAAAGTATCTCGAAAACAATTTTATGCCTCTTAAATCACAGCTTCATAAT
The DNA here is from genome assembly GCA_000697335.1 of Conidiobolus incongruus B7586. Lineage (NCBI taxonomy): Eukaryota > Fungi > Entomophthoromycota > Entomophthoromycetes > Entomophthorales > Conidiobolaceae > Conidiobolus > Conidiobolus incongruus. The sequence goes on along the minus strand of JNEM01006020.1, from coordinate 17,204 downwards.
TTAATTACCAAATTTACTCAAGATGAAGGTATTCTTTTTTAATTCAAAATAATCTCTTATTAATATTATTTTAGCCTCTTTACAACAGAGCGACATAAAAAGTTTTTTAAGTTGTCAAACATGGCTTTTGTCTCTTACTAATTCAACCTCTCAATCTAATAACGACGACTCTGATACAATAAATAGTAATCTTGAAGAGCAGGTAAAAAACCAAAATAAAAATATTTTACATAATTTTAATATCAATAAATAGAACCGACTCTTAAGAGCTGATTTGGAAGCACAAAAAACCTTATATCAGCAAAAGCTTGAAGAAATCGAACAACTTAAATCTAAATTAGTATTGGCTGAAAAGAAAGTTGATTTTCTTATGTTGCATCCACCGAAAGAGACTGAAAAAGCTGAAACACCAAAAGTAATATATTTTACTACTTTCTTGTATCGAATTCTAACCATAATATTAGGCTCCGGAGCCTCAAGTAATTGCTGATACCACTCCAGACATCGAAAAGGTTAAAGAGAAGTATGAAAAACAAATCGAGGCTCTAATCAAAGAAAAAACTCAGCTTAAGATAGACTTTGATAGATTAAAACTTCAAGTCAGTTACAAACTATATTTATTTGAATTTATATTAACCTATTTTACAGATTTTTGAGGTGCCCACGAAAAAAATTGAGGAATCATATTTGTTTAATCAATCTCAACTTAATAATGCCAGGCTGAAATCAGAAAATGAAATTCTTCATGCTAAAGTTCAAGAATTATCAAATGAAATCCAGCAATTTCATGCAGATAAAAACAAACTGATTATGGAAGCTCAAGTAATATCTAAATCAAATCTAATTTTATAATGGTTAACTTAACTAATTTTATAGGAGCAAATAACGAAAAGAAACGAATTTTTAGAAAATTCTATGACAAAAACTCTCCATGATCTTACAAGAGTTAGAAAACATAGGGATAATTTGTTGACAGAAGTTCAAATATACAAGTCTAAAGAAGACACTCAATCGGATCACAAACAAGCCCTTTTGACTTTAACCGAATCTCAAAATGTAAAACCATATAGTTTTTAACCTGTATTTAAACTAATCACCTTTATTAGATTCAAATCACTCGACTAAAATCCGAAAATCAACGATTACAAACAAAGGTTGCTTTTCTCTCTGGTAATGAAGATGCCCTCTCCTTCCTTCAAAATAACAATGATTTGTCTACTGCCGAAGATTATCGAGATAAATTAATTGCCTATGAAAAACACCTTCAGTCAGTAGTAGAAAAATGTTCTTGTGGTTCTGCTATTTTTCCTCAGGTATAAAATTATCTATTGCCAAAATATACATAAACTTACATTTATTTAGGAATTATTATCAACTACCAAATACCCCAAAGAAAATGGCCACTCCTTTGGAAATAATAATTCGAATATTGAAACCAATGGCAACGAAAGTGAAATTATTTTGCGTCAAAAAGATAGAATACGCGACCTTGAAAGGCAGCTAGAAATTCAAAAAACTACCCAAGCTCAACTTGCTAAAGAAGTTGAAAATGCTTTTCAGTCATGGACGATATTGCAGAATCAAGCATCTAGTAAAATATTAAACTTAAAAGAGAAAGAAGATAGGATATTAGAATTAATGAGTGAGGTGAGATTTAATAGAGTTTTTTTTTTTCATTTAAATTAAAATGTTTTTTATTAGCAAACAAAACTAGAACAGAAACTCAATTCATCCATTAAAGAAAAGAATCAACTAAATACACTCATACAATCTCTGAAGCGACAAAATGATAAACAAACGGAGTACATAGCCAAAGCAGAAGAAAGAATTAATAACCAAACTGTTCAATTGGTAATTCATAAATTTATATTTTCATTAACCATTCAATTCTTACATTATATCAGGCAATTGCTGAACGACAGGTCAATGCTTACAAAGATGGTCTATTAGAATTAGAGAACAAATCTAAAACATATGCTCAAGAGAACTTCCTATTTATTGACCGAATGAAAGTATTTGAAAGTCAAATGAAACAAGTAAATTTTAATACTATATTTTACAATATATTGACTAATTTCCATTTATAGATGGATCAGAATTTAGTTGAAAGGACTAAAGAGCTTGAAGAGTTACGATACAGCAATACGGAGTTAAAAGAGCAGCTCAAGCAAGCTACCAAACGTATTGATTCACTTTCGGCAAATGGTAATACCATGTTAATTGATGAGTTAAATGAAAAGATCGATAATCTTAAGGTAAATATATAAAATACATATTATCCTTACCTTCTAAATGCAAGTTTAGACAATTTTGAAATGCCCTGCTTGTAATTTGAACTTCAAGTCTCATGTTATAAATCGCTGTATGCATGTATTTTGTGAAGAATGTATTCAATCTCGAATTACAACTAGACAGAGAAAATGTCCTCAATGTAATGAACCATTCGGTGTGCAAGACATGAAGCAACTGTATTTATAGTATTTTAATTTTAATTTTAACCTGTTTAATTCATTGGTTCACCCGATTTTTAATAAACCATAGATCTCATCAATCAAGGTATATTACTTTCTCTATTAACTTGTTGTCATTGTTTTCCAGCATTTTTATGAATGTTAAATCCTTTTTTATGCCTTGAATTGAATACCAAAAATAGGCGATTATATATTTTTGAGTAATTTAAGTTTATGATATTATTTCCAATTGGTTTATTAGTTTTAATTCTTCGAATAAATATTGAATAATCACTAAATCTATTCATCAAATTTCAATGGTCTATTTAATTTACCCTGAGCAAAATCCTTTGATCCTCCACCATTTCCAATTTTCTTGGAAGATAAAATTTGCTTTAAAATCTAAATGAAAAATCAAATTAATATTGATTGAAATAAGATTTTGTGTATCAAAAATGGTTTTAAATAACAAATATAAAAAATTAAATTTTATATTACCTTTCCAGAGTGAAGAGCATTTTGACAATTACTAGGTTTAAATAATATAATATTTGGATAGCTGATTAATAAATGCATTTTATCTGTTGGGGGCTGAGATTCCAATTGATTTTTAATAAAATTATAGCGAGCTTTCAAATAATCTGAATTAGAGCCATCATCCTCAGTATATAATTCAATTTTAACTGGATTGTTATCAATATTAATAGATAACAAAGTAGATTGAATAGGTTTTGAAGATAATCGACGGTGCAAATCTTCAACCAACTTGTTTGCTAACTGATAATCCTTCTGTAATTTGCTAATTTGATCATTAATTTGATCTGGCTCAACCTATAAAACATAATTGACAAATTTTTCTAATTTAATAATAACAATAAATTACTTTTAAAGATTTGGCAATAGTATTTAACTGATTTCTATAAGAAAATATGTGTCTACTAGCTGATGGACCAGCAATTGCCTCAATTCTTCTAACGTCTAATACAATTAACTCATCTATAAAATAACAAAGTATTCAAAAACTTACTCGTAGCAATACCAGATTCTTTGATAATTAAGAATGGATAGATTTGAGAAAGTGAAGAGGAGTGCGTACCACCACATAATTCTTTGGAGACACCATCAATCTAAGGCAAATGGTTAGTTGTTGAAAAAAAGAAATATATGTTAATATACATCAACAACTCGAACAATTTCTGGATATTTCTCAGTAAATGTAGCAACTGCTCCCTCTTTGATTGCATCTATATAAGGTTGGTCCTAATTCAATAATTAATAATGTAGTTTTTGTATGATTTTAAATATTTAAACTTTAACGCTAGTTTTCAAATCATTTTCAATAACTTGATTGATCCAATTCTCGATTTGTTGAATTTCATCATCGGTGAGAGGTTTTGAGTGAGAAAAATCAAATCTTAATCTATTGGGCTCAACAAGTGATCCTATAAAACATTTAATACAATATCAATAAATTTGATATTAAATTACCTGCTTGGACTGTGTTTTTTGAAACAAATTTCTTCAAAGCGGCGTTAAGTAAATGAGTAGCGGTATGGTGAATTTCAAGACCTTTACGATGTTTCAAATCAACAGAGCACCTTACAACATCATTTACCTACAATAATTAATTGCCGGTGATATTTTGAAAATATATTAATTACCTCCAAAGAATGATTTTCTGGTAAATTCTTCAATTTTACAGCTAACACTTTTTGATAGGCTTCTTGAACGTCAGAAATTCTGAACAAAGTGCCATCGATTAATTCGATGAATCCCTTATCAGGAATTTGACCACCTCCATATCCGTAAAATGGATTGGGTTCGAGAACTACCCATAATGAATTATCTGCATTCATGAATTAGTCTGTATATAAATTATTTTGATGAAAAAATATACCAATTCCTAAATTAGAATCATCAATTGCGATAACTCGACTTTCAACACCTTGCAATTTCTCTTTGTTTTGGTACCCTACAAAAGTTTGTTCGAATTGTTCCCTGTGTAATTCTATTTGCAATTATAAATTAATATACCTTCTATTGGAAATTGAGCAGTTTAAATACCATGGAATTGAGGCCCTTGTGATTTGACAGAAGTAGCACCTTTCCAACTAGCTTTGGCAATTAATTTACTCTTTTCTACTAACTTATTGAATCCATCGACATCTACACCAACACCTTGTTCCTTTGCAATTGCTTCAACTAAATCTAATGGGAACCCGTGAGTATCATATAATTGGAATGCTAATTCGCAGTTGATATTTGTATTTGGATTATTGGCGAAAAAATCGTTCAATAAGGCAAGGCCTTTTGTCAATGTTTTACTGAATAAGTTTTCTTCTTGCTGGATAATATGAGTAATACTCGCGGATCTCTCGTGAATGTGAGGATATGACGACTCCTTAAAAGTATCCAATAATGTTGGGATTAAATTAGAAAGTAAAGGCTCTATATAATGATATTAATATTAGCTAATAAATAAACAAATATTGTTGGGTATTACTTTCACTTCCTAATTGTTTTGAAACTCTAGTAGCTCTTCTTAATATTCTTCTGAGCAGATAACCTCTACCTGAATTACTTTAAAAAATATAGAATGTGAATTATAGGGCAAGGTGATAAATACCTTGGTAATATGCCATCAGCAATTAAAAATGCACAGGTTCTTAAATGGTCAGCTATCATTCTGTGATAACTTTGAATCTATATAATACATAAGTTAAATTGAAAATCTAGATTTAATATAAACTTGCTTGATGAACTGATAAACTAGTCGGTGGTGTTGGTAATATTTCTTTGATTTTGTTGATTAATTTGGACATTGTATCAATACCGAAAGCATTGTCTTTATCCTTAACAAACAATGATTAGTCGATAATATGCTAATTAACTTATTAAGGGATTACTTGTAATACAGATGTAAGCCTTTCAAGTCCCATTCCAGTATCAATGCAATTAATTTTAAGAGGAATTAAAGTATTATTAGGACCTCGTCTATATTTCATAAATACGACATTCCAAATTTCTAGCCAACTATAAATGATACTAAGTTTTATAATCTTGAAATAAAACGATCTAATATTAATACCGATCCTCGTCATTTTCCTCTCCTACACGAGTGTCGTAATAAATTTCAGTACAAGGTCCACATGGAGTACCCACTATATCGCCCATTGACCAAAAGTTATCTTTGGAAGGACCATAAACAATTTGATTAGATGGAACACCAATTGATGTCCAGATTTTATGAGTTTCATCATCCCCTTCAAGAACACTAATAATGCAGAACACATTAAAATACGTTGTTTGGTATAACATAGCTATCCTCTCACCTAATTCTCAATCGATCTTTATCTAAGCCTAAATTGACTGTTAAAAAAGTCCATACTTGGTTGATTTTAGTTTTAGGATCAACAGAGCCAAAACTAAAACTACCCAACATTTCAAACAATGTCATATGTCTCTTGGTAAAGCCAACTTGTTCCAAATCGTTATCCTTGCCACCTGCTCGAACACACCTCTGCACGGATACCATATTGGGATAGGGAGCTGATTCAGGGTTAATGAAATATTGCTTTAAGGGTACCATTCCAGCATTGATAAGTAGTAAGGATTTATCAGTAGCGGGAGGAATTAGAGAAGCTGAAGGAATAGGTTGATAGTTCAAATTCTTAAAATAATTAACGAATTCATTTCGAATAGATTCCGAAGTCCAGTTTTTATTAATTAAGGAATAAGTACTAAAGTTTGAAAATTGAATATTCTTAAGCTTTACAGATTTTATTGAATTAAATTTTAACATTTTTAAAAATGCAATTAATTATTTAAATTACAATTCATATATTTGTAATTTTTTGTTTACATCTCTTTGTAGACAATTGATAATTTTTATAATTATGGGTTATTAAATTCCGTTTCATATTTATCTAATCTAAATAATTTATTTTAATTACAAAAATATTATATACAATATAAACAATAGAAATAATTCATTGATTTTTCTTGATAAATTAATATTAATTCTATATTATAGTAGATTCATTAAATAACAAAATTTATTGACATGATTAATGTTATTATATGATAATATCATATTAATATCCCAATAATTAAAATTAATTTTGATATTGTTCATGTGATGTACCTATAGATAATTTCTATATTAATAATAATTTAACCAATACCTCTTCTGTCAAAGATTCTAACCTAAAAAACAAAGCCACTTTTTTATCTCAATCATAAAGTTTTCAGTTTTGGTAGTCAATTAGAGATCGAAACGCCCCTATTTGACTTTTCAATGTTAAAAAACAATAATTAGAAATAAGTGTTAAATGAAATATCCTAAATCAATTACTCTTGCATTATTTTTTGGTCTCCAACACTCGTATAATAATTCATAGAATTCTTAAGAACCTGATAAGAATAAATTTCTAAATATGGATCTCATTTTGCTCATTCAAAAAATTATACCATTTCTTTTGTATTCAGCTCATATTAATTAATTATTTTATATTCATCTCTCTATAGAATAATAACTTATCAGTTGAAATAAAAAATTATGAATCAGGTTATTACACACATTCGAAATAATTATCTGAAGCATTTTGAACACTTATTCAGATTCTGAAGAGTATTTGGATTAAAACGTAATTTATTAGTAAATGATGAACTTATATACTTGTGAAATATATTGACCAGTGTTTTCGTCGTTTTTTAATTTAATTTTAATATCTGAAGGCATGTTTATAATTATTCATTTTAATTTTTAGGTTATATTAAACTGATTATGATGACATATGCTATCTTATTTTGTTTCAATTTATTATAGTTTACAATTCAAATGAATCCAAAATTAACTTTGTTTTCAATACTTTTATTATTGTATTACTATCATCACAGTTTGATAGTTATTTCATTATTATATAACATTGCTTTGAAATTTAATTTTTAAACATCAATTATAGAAAATACTATATAATATAAATTTATAATTATCATATATCAATATAATCATTTGATAATATATGTGAGTTAATGTGAGTATCATTATACTATGAAATTTTTAGAAAAATAATTAAAAAGGATATATTATTGAAGGTATACAATAATTGGAAATAAAATTAAATGACCTAATCATATCCATTAAATATTGACAAAATAAACCTGTGATAGTAATGTTTAGATGGTATAAAGATAAAATGAATATAATTGGTTCAAAGAGTACTATATTCAATAAACCAAAGGAAAAAGTATTATTATTATGTGAATCTTGATTGAAATAATGAAAATAAAAAACTAGTTGAAAATGAAAAAGGAATGAATTAAATGCTATCGCCCGGGATCGAACCGAGGACCTTCTGCGTGTAAAGCAGATGTGATAACCACTACACAACGACAGCATGTCAGGAACAGTTAAATCTTGAATCTAATTTATTTCTTTTAATATTAAAATCTTGCCTTTTTAATATCCTACTATCCCATAATTCTCAATATTTTTTTCTTTAAATTAATCTATTTTTTTCCTTCACCATTATTCTTTATCATTCATTAAATCAATATTGACAATATACATTAATTTCAATTCAATAATGACTTCTCAAGAATTTGAATTCCCAGAAACTTTAGACATCACCGAATTAGATCAGGATCCTGAATTTATTGATCAATTTTTAGATCATGCTTTATTAGATTTAAACAACCTCACACCTCAACCTATTGAAGGCAATCAACTAAATTTGGATTATTTAAATATGCCACCCCCCAATTTGGACGACGATAAGTATTTCCAGGTCGATCCCAAGACTGGTATTTGCAAGCTACAAACACAATTAATTGATCTTCAAGACCCTAACTATTTATCTACCAACAATATCGAAAAGGCTAAGAAGGGTTTACAAACTTTGAAGATGGATCAATCCGTTAGAAAATACGATATGACTAAGAGACAAGAAGCCAGAAAAGTATTTTACTACTACAATTCTATTATTATCAAAATATTGACTAATTATTTAGGAAAAAGCTGCCAGTGCTGGTCCCAAATGGTTTAACTTGCCAGCTACTCCCCTTACAGAGGAAGCTAAGCGAGATCTACACATTATTAAACTTAGAAATGTTTTAGATCGTAAGAGATTCTACAAGAAGGACAATAGCAAAGAATTACCCAAATTCTTCCAAGTAATTTTTATATTTTGAATCATTTTAATAATTTGGCTAATATAATTTCCTAGTTTGGTACAGTTATCGAGCATGCTTCAGAATTTTACAGCTCTAGAATTAATAAGAAGGATCGTAAGAGTACTCTAGTTGAAGAGGTTTTGGCTGACGATAAATCTAGAGATTACTTCAAGAGAAAATATAATGAAATTCAAGAAGCTAAAACTTCAGGTGGTAAAGAATACGCTAGAAATAGATTCAAAGGCTATAAGAAATCCAAAGGAAAGGGAAAGAAACACTAGTATAGATTTCTATCATTTATATTTAATTACAACTTCTTTGGATGTATATTATTCATCATTTATATTAATAAGCTTTACTATTTTGGCATTGAATCAATATCTATTAACCTCATTTTATTAAATGATAAAATAATAAACTTTAGATTAATTAGTATATTAACTCACGTCATCTTTTTTAATTTAATATATATATCATAAAATTCTAATTCATAGAGTTGTTATAATTATATATTTAAAATCAGTTTATCAAACAAATGACATTGTATATATTTATATTACAAATATATGTTACATATCATTAAATGATATATATTAAATGACTTTCATCCAATATAATATTGATATCAGTTTATTATATTAATAATTGATTTAATAAAATAAATGTAGCTATCTATCATTTATCAAATTTATAATGTGACTATTTTTAATAACAATCACATTTGATTTTAATTGAATAGGAACAATTATAGCTGTGAACTTGAGTAAAAATAATAAAATTTCATCCATCCCTTAAATGACCTAATGCCGCTAATTCTATCTTCTGCAAATGAACCAGTATCAATTAAATATTTGATTGAAATTAGTAATATATTGTGTTCAGTTTTACTAAAAAAATATTCTTTCAAAGATCAAAACTGATAAATTTAGAAAATCATGGTGAATCAAATAATTTGTATTTGCTATTTTGACACTAGCAAACTTAATTTATTTTATATTAATAATCATCATGTTATATTATGAAATTATAAAAAATATTAATCATAGCAATTGTTATAATAAGTATCGTTAAAATATATAAAACAATTTATAAAATATTATTAAATTGATTTAAGGATGAATAAAATTAAAAGAACAATGAATTATTATTGATAAATCAAAATTTGACTTAAAATTTAATCATCCCAAAATCTAAAAATTGATCAATTGATTCACAGTGATTGGATTTATTTTTAATCAAAATTTCAATGAAACTTAAATTTCATTTTTAATCTTTTCATTTAAAAAATTTAAAATGAGAGATATACTTAATAATACCAATAACAATAATAACAGCGCTATCGATAATAATAATAGAAATAATAGTAGCAATTCAGAACCTCACTCCGCCTCTATTCAATTATACAATCATACAATTTTTTCAGAAAGACGTACACAATCCCCGCTTTCCAGTGCATTAGCCGATTTGTTAAATAATATCCACTCTCGCTCTCTGGAAGCTGGTTATGCTAGTAGACAATTACGAAGAAGGAGTCGCATTAACCCTTTAAATCATAATGGTCCCCATAGTAGTCATAGGAGACAAGCCCAGATACCCGATAACAGAACAATTTCTATAGTTAAAAATTTCTCCAACGAGTTTACTACCGTTAACGGTGAATTCCCTTTACATTTTGATATTGTTAAATCCGATGGTGGCGATTACAAGTAAGTGTTTTATAAAATAATTTTAACGATAATTGAACATTAATTTTTTAGTTATGGTTGCTCAATTCCTAATATATTACATAATGATGATTATGTCTATTGGTATATGTAACATTTGAGTTATATAATAAAAATTTGACTAACATTTTATTTAGTTCTATTAAGAGCGAAAATATTAATATAGTACTAAAATTTAACTCTGGAAATAGCGGAGTAATGGACCACTCCTGTGTTATTACTGGAGTAACAGTTAAATCTCCTTCTAATAACAACTATACAGCTCCTTGTAAATCTAGATTCAAATTAAATTTTACATTTTACTAATTTTCATTCAGGTACTGATTGTCTATTATTTATTTCACACCATAATATATCTTTAGAGGGTAATTTATAATTACTTTTTGTTTGCAAATTTCAAAAGTATTAAACCCATTTCTACATCTATAGATATGAGACTTTATGATAATTTCACTCTACAAGACTACAATCGCTGTAAAGAACAACCTGATAAATTCCCATGGCCTAACTCTTCCCTTATTCCAGATCATTACTTTCAACTCACTCTTAACACAAACTATTACCAAAGTGCCAAACTTAACCATAGGTAATCTTTCTATTAATTTCTTTCTATTATATACTAATTTGAATTGATCCTTTAGATCCTGTCGATACGTTGGACTTAAATTACTAAGATCCGCGGGGACATCAGCCAATATTGACTTTCAGTATATCTGTCTAATGGGTAAATAAATTATCCATTTTCGATCGAGTTGATAATTAATCATTTTTTAGGTTATACTGGAGCCAGAAGTTTTGCTCACGGTCAACTGATATAAAAACTATATCAATTGACCTAAACTCCCCTATTGTATTCTTAATTAGACTTTATTTTATTTTATCGAATTCACTCATGAATTTATTTGGTCGAATCATCTAACTAACCCAGTATCTCATTTTTATCCGTTCCAATTCCTTTTGATAAAATTAATTATGATTCGTTTTAAGGATGATCATAACAAGCATACTAATAATATGATATTATGAGTATAAAATTCCAAGACATTTGATAAATTTAAATTTAATCTTATTCAAATATCAATTTAAACTAACACCTCTCTATATTCAATAAAACTCTTTTTTTCATACTTTTTTACTTTTTAGAATTTCATAACTTTGTTTAATATACTATTAATAGTATAATTAATGAATACCATACATTTTTATTTTAAGGATTAATCAACGTATTATTAGAACATATTTTATATTTATTTAATCAAACTTAAAGAATTATTTTTATTACAAAAACTTGAATAATTGAGTTATTAGATTAAATTCAATGTATTTAAAGATCAAAAAATGTAATTTTCAAGGGCAGTACTCACAATCTTGATTGAACAAAATGTTTTTCGAACCCTTAATCAGTATTAAGCTATTCTCTGATCTCTGTATTAAAAATTTTATTATAAATATAGTCTTTTTTAAAAATGTTTACTTCCAATATATTCTATAAAATTTATAATAATAGTACCTGCTTCATATACATATGATTTAACTTTTAATAAAATGATTGTGATTCACACTAATACTTGATTATATTATCAATATTGTGAACAGATATTTCATTTATATATATATATTCAACTGAACATATCGTTACTTGATATTAGAGTTATTTTAATTAACTATACATATTATTACTCAGTATTATTTATAATATTGATTTTTTTATTTCAGAAAAATTAATTGAGTATTTGAATCTTTACTAAATTGTCAAGTTTGGAATTTAGAATTATTACTAAATTTATTAAAATAAAATTTTGACATTACAATCCCAAATAATAAAATTTAATCAAGCAATCTCGGTTGATATGTTAATAATAAAATATAGATTATGTTCTCATTTGATATTAAATATATAATAGCAATATTTCTTTTCCAAGGCCTGTAAATAAATATATTAAGATATTTTAATTATAATTAGGATCAGATTTCAACTGATATCTAATATATCACAATCAAGTTGAAGAAATGTATGTGACTTGGAAAAATTTAAATTGACAAATTTACAACATATATTTTAATATCAATTACAAAAAGTTACTAATATATATATATATATATCATAAATGATAAAAATAACATACAGAGACATTTGGAGACATATTATGTTGTATTAGATTTTATGAAATGTTATTTTTAATAATGACAAAAATTGGATATGGTATTAGAAAATTGATACAATTCAATATTCTTATTGCATCATACCGGGCATGCCACCAGCTTCTTGTTGTTCACGAACAAACATTTCGAAGTACTGGTAGATGATAGTAACGGCTAATAAGATACCAGTTCCTGAACCAATAGCGCCCATTAAATCAGCAACAACTGATAATAAACCAATAAGTAAACCACCAACAGTGGCAGCTTGAGGAATAACGCGCTTCAAAACCTTATACATGGAGGTATCACGGTGACCAGCAATGACAGTTTGTTGATCTTTGAGTTGCTTGGCAACATCACGAGGAGAAGATCCAGAAACTTCAATCCAAGTACGGGAGAATAAGGCACAAGCACCTAACATGAAAGTAACATAGATGGAAAAATGAATGGGATCCTTGAAAACATCCATGATGCTGGAAGGAGGACTGAGATAGTAGGCCAAACCGGAGATGGCAAATAATTGGTGAGTACCTTCTTTAATTTCCCATACACCGAACATACGGACAAAGAAGTTATTGGGGAAACGAGTGTAAAGCATTTGAGAAACCATATACAAGTTAGAAGTGAGAGCAGATTGAAGCATAATAGGCATGTTGGAAGTGTAAAACAATTTGATAGGAAAGCTACCACGAGATCCACGCATACGAGCAGATTTGACAGGAATTTCAATACGGAAACCTTGCAAGTAAATAACAAGGGCGAAAATGAAAGCAGTAGCTAACAAGTTAGTAATATTGGGTAAGTTGGAACGGAAGAAAGCTTCATAAAGAGCGGAGAACTTGTTTCTGCGAGTGAATAAAAGGTGGAATAAAGCAATGACAGCCCCTTCAAATTGAGCGCCCTTACCAATGTTATAAGTGTTGGGACTGAAAGCTTTCCAGATAATGTTTTCACAAATGTTGGTGGCAATGAATAAGTTGATACCAGAACCCAAACCGTATCCCTTTTGGAGAAGTTCATCAAGTAAAATGACAATAATACCAGCCATAGCCAATTGGAAAATCAAAAGTAAACAGACACCCAATCCCAAGTTGGAGGCAGGTCCAAAAGTACCAGAAACAACGGAAACAATAGCTTGACCGAGAGTGAGAATAATGGCGAATACTATAACTGGGTTTAAAAACTAGAAGAAAAAATTAAGATAAAATACTTACATTTTTGAGCAGCACCAAAAAGAGCACGATCTTCACGAACGCTGTAGTCGACCTCGAGCAAGTTGGCTCCAGAAAGCATTTGTAAAATCATACCAGAGGTAATAATAGGAGTAATACCAAGTTCCATAAGAGTACCACGATTGGAGGCAAGAATAACTCTCATCCAATAAAGAGGATCTGAGGAATCAGAAGACATAATACCGTATAAGGGGATTTGAGAACATACTAAGAAAATGAATAAAGTGATTGCTGTCCACAAGATCTTTTGGTTGAAAGGGATCTATTTAAGATTAATATTAGATTAGCAAAAGATGGGCTGAGAATAATGAAGGCTGATGTGTACCTTGCGATCTGGAGAAGCAACTTCAGGAATGAAGGCCACAAAAGGGCGCATTAAATGTAGCGCTCTGAAAGTCATGATTTAGTATATTTAGAGCAAATTAGGTTGGAAAAACGGTCGAAAAAGACTTGCACCCAAAATAGTTTAAATATGATGACTGATGAATAAAATACAAATAGTGAATGTGGTTTATGAATTGTCCAATCAGCATAGATTTAGTATTAATTTATACAAAGCATTTACTCAGTCAAAATCCAATCCCAAAATCCTAATTCAGTCAAATTTCAAACTCGCAATTCTGATTCTCGTGTTGTAAAATGATTGGAAAATAATTCACAACTACCCATTCACAGGCCCTAGATTAATCCATAATGTAATGGTTTCACTTAAGTTCACGTCACAACAGTAATCTTCACTAAATGAATTTTAGGTTCACAAAAATATAATATACAAAATATATCTTATTGATCTCATTTTATTTATAAATCAGTCAGTAAATCGAGTTATAAGTTTGATATCATTTTTGACTTATCATTAATATACTACCCTCCACTGAAAAGTGTCAATTAAATTGGTATAACCAGATATGAAAGAGTATCTAAGCAATGTGTGCAATCGTTTACATTTATATTATAATTATCAAAAAACAATCAGATTGTATAGCTATTGGTATTTTAATGGGCCAAGATATTCATGTAATGTCAAATAAATAATTTTATTAATAAATCATCCAAGCTTGATAATACAAAAAATAAGAATAAACAATGAAACAAGATTAATTATGGTTCAAATTTATTAATATTTAAACTTTGAAATGATTTTTCAATATCAAGACTAAAATACGGATTTTAAAGAATTCTAGTTTTGGTTAATTATAAATTTTAAAAATAATAGTTAATAGATCGTATATTAGTATCAATAATAAATAATTTTATCAGATCGATTATTCTCATTACTGAGAGAGATACAATAAACTATTATTCAACCTAAATTTGCAGAGTTAAGCAATCTACTCTTATTTGCTATAAATTTAAAATTAAAAAATACAGTGAATCATATAATGAAAATATATATATTATGGTTGATTGTTGATAAATTATAAATATAAAAATTTAAATTTTGAATCCTTTTTATCAGGTTATTTTTCAAACTTTGTATACATCAATTAATTCTAAGGTATTCAAAATCTTAAAAATATTATGGAAATGAATAGCTGCTGAATATTAAATATATCGATTTTTAGTTATAATATAAAATATATTGATATATGTTATTTCTCAATATAGTATAAAATTCATTAATTACTATAAATAATAGCTCATCAAAGCATTTAATGAACTTATAATATCTATCAAAATATGTACAAAACACACAAGTAATTTATTAAAAGATGATTATATTTTTAAATTTAGCAAATATTAACCATTTTTTGATTCAAGATCAAGGTTGCAAATAACCAATATTAAGAAATAAATATTCTATTCAAAGAGTTAAAATGAAGTTTGATATAAAAACCCAAATATATGAAAGAAAAATATATAATATACAATAATTCTTTATTCTTAAACTACAGTCCAATAATATTTCCTGGTATAAGTTTACAGCAATGACATGAATAATTTAATCAAAAACTTAGCAATATAATGATTTATTATTTGAAAGTTTGACTACGATCCCATAAAAATTTCTTAAAATTTAAATTATAAATTCAATTTTGTAACAATTGATGAAAAGCATTACTTTTAATACCATATAAAATCCAGTAGTATAAAATGTCTCGCCCATTCAATCATTTTTCCGATCCTAATCCTAAGAAGAATGAAAACGAAAACTTCATCACCAGATTTATTCGTCAAGAAATTTTGGATCCCCAAACTTTTGCCGGAAACTTAAACGTCGCCTTTAACGTTGGCGTTTTTGGTGCTGCCGTTTACATTTTACAAAACTATGGTGATTTATTGGCCCTTTAATTTGGAGTATTTTTAATATTTAAATTTATTATCATATATAAAGTACAAAATTTAACAAGATATATTTGATTTATATATAGATTAGAAAATTCACAATCTATACTTAGATATTTATCAGTTTTTTATTATACTTATATAGATAAACTTAAAGTGAATATCACAATTATCATTTAGTATAATTATATATATCCAACTGTTACAAACTATTAAAGACTTACATGACAATTAATGCCAAAATCTATCTTGTAGATAAACAAATTATATGAAAATTTAAGACTTATATTTTTATAAATTATCAAACATTATGTCATTTATATCATTGTAATTTATTAAAAAATTCATTACAAACCACTATCGAGCAAACCATTATGAGTTGATTATACTGTCTTAGTCTATACATAATGTAAAAATTCAAACCAGTCATTATTTGCCTCTTACTTTTTAATTTTAAAGATACGCTTCTATAGTATAGAAATACATATTATAACGAACTTAAAACCAACAATTTTTATTATTAATTCACTTTTATTTTCTTACAAAAAATATTCCCATAAAACAATTATTAAATTTTGAAATTATAAAATTAGATTTCAGATATGTGATTTTTATTTAAGATAATTTTAAACTTATTGAATAAATAAAAATGGCTAAAGTTGAAAATAATAAAATTCAATGGGAAACATCTGTAATATAATATCAATAATTTATATAGGTTTTTACTTAATTTGATGACTTTAGGAATTTCCAATTTTGTGTGAAACTTGCTTAGGTGAAAATCCCTATGTTAGAATGGTATTGACTTATTTTTATATTTTTATTGGATAGCTTTGTAATAGTAAAATTATTTAAAATTTAGATTAAAGAACAATATGGAAATGAATGCAAAGTAAATAAGTTTAGTTTATTAAGTTGTTATTTATTCATTTTTATATAGATTTGTAATAGACCTTTTACTGTATTTCGTTGGAACCCAGGCTCAAACTCAAGGTTTAAGAAGACCGAAATTTGTACCACTTGCGCTAGAGTGAAAAATGTCTGCCAAACTTGTATTCTCGACCTTCAATTTAATTTACCAGTACAAGTCAGAGATACCGGTTTAGATGTTCAGTCCGCTGTTCCTAACTCTAACGTCAATAAAGAATATTATATTCAAAATGCTGAGAGAGCGGTAAGTCTTTTAATAGTTAATC
>JNEM01006019.1:0-41677 GCA_000697335.1 Conidiobolus incongruus B7586 | reverse complement strand
TAATTAATATGTGAAATATCAAATTTCAGTTTTTAATAAAAAGAGTTATTTTTTAAATATTAAAAGTTTATCAAAAGTATAGAAAAAAATTAATAATAATAAAAAAGGCTATTAATTTTATATTATTTATTATTTTATTTATTTAATTTTAATTTTAAAGTTATGTTATTACTTAATTTCTATATTAATATTAATAAACTAAAATAAAATATCAATAATTATATTAACCAAAAAGCTATAATATGATTTTTTTAATATAATGTTATTTTTATTTGCTGAATATTAAAATTTATATACATATTATTTATGCTATATAATTTTCCCACTTTTAAGCTATATATTGAAAATCAATAATATTTTAAGTCAAAAAATAGTTTATTAATAAAGCTCAAGTTTGTCTGAATATAAATCATATTTTATAATATATCAAGGCCACATTTATTATTAAATATATCATAATTTTATCAGAAATCTGAAAATATGAACCATACACACATATATAATCAATATATATCAGTTATTTAAATGGGTTTTGAAATATTTTCAATAAATGTTATAGTTATAGTTTAATTATAATAGTCTAAAAAATTGGTTTTATTTGAATTTTTTTACCTAATGTGAATGTTTAATTATATACATTATTGGAATAATTTAAACTCAATAAAATATTATAGCGATTTATTCATTAACAACATAATTCATAATAAGTATATCAATTTATCTTGTTTTATTCAAATATTTAAAATTTTGCAATATATAACGAAAAAATGATTGAATGTCAAGTGAAATTAACAATTAGTTATGAGAATTAAAAGACATAAAACTGATATTTTTTAGTTTTTTCTTGGCAACTCTCATTGATTAAAAGCCAATATAATTTTATTTGTAATTTTTAGAATTATTAATAATTGTAAGCATATTGAATTATTATATATATTTAGCTTGATTCAAATTTAAATAAAAATAAAATCATAAAATATTTTCTTATAAAATAAATCATTTATGAATATAATATGGATTTATTGAGTGAGAATTTGATATCATTTTTATATTTATTATTCACAAGACAATTGAATGATCAATATAAATCACATGCATTTTAATATCATTTCCCATAACGAATACAAGAATTCATGCCTATTTATTAATTGTCAATCAACAAATCTGATTCAATAACAGTCTTCAATCATCTTTTTAACTAAATTCAAATTATAATAGTTATTATATTAATAAATACTAATTTAAATGTCTAATAAAGTAATCGTTCAGTTGCTTAATGCACCCGAATTGAATAATTATATCAACTTACCAAGTAATATGTCTAATGCTCTATTAGACAGTAAAAAAGTAATTTTTATAAAAATCAATTTATTTCTTTTATTTATTTTTTTATATAGAAAATTCACCAATTAGCTTTTCAATTATCTTGGGAAAATAATAAGGTTTACGTCGGCTGGTCGGGTCACTCTTCTAAAGTTGTTAATTCAATTAACAATTATAATGGTCGAAAATCCAGTAACGATAGCATCATTCAAATGGACGTTCAATTTGGTATGAATTTGGGTTTAGAAGATGGATTAGAAGTAATATTTACACTACTTGTAATTTTATTTTAATCACTCACTTAGGAAATAGGTTTCTTTGTCTTTAGTAAAAAGTCCTATTACTGCTAAATCGGTGGAATTAAAGCCATGCTCAGAAGACGATTGGGAAATGGTGGTAGGTTCTTTATTTAAAGCTTTATATTGATATTATTCAATAATAATCATATCTGATGCCGATATTGATTAGGAATTAAATGCGCAATTTTTAGAAGATCATATATTAAGCCAAATTAAAGTTTTATTTATGAATCAAAAGATTTGCTTAAATTTAGAAGGACGAACAAAAGTTCATTTAACTGTTGGTAATAATGTTTTTTATTCATTGACATTTTGAAATTGTTAATCTCTATTATTAGTCAATATTGACCCAAAACCAAAGAATTGCTGTTTAATTTCAAACGAATCTGAAGTTTTTGTTCAGCCTCGGGAAAGAAAAGTTTCTAACGAACTTGATTCCAAAGTTGAAGAATACCATTTGATACCTCCCACTGTTCTCAGGAGTATTGGCGATGAGTTATTTAAAGATCAATTATCTGCTTGGATCTCTGATTTTCCAGATTCAGCAGTTCTTATTAACCCACGATCCGTATACAACATTAATCAATTAGCAGAACTAGATTTTGAATATTCAAAATTAATCACTCTTGGTAAACTAACTTTGATGGGAAGATTAAGCGAAGTTCAATCTTCTAATGAAAGCTCCAAAAAATCCAATACTAACGGAAATCAAAAGAACCAAAGCTCAAATGATAACTCAAAATCCTTATTTAATTACTCTAAGTACAGTATTATTACCATTATTTGGACTAATATAGTTCCTGTTCAACATGTCGTGATGAAAGAGAAATTATTAGCAACGATTGGTGGTGATCTTTACAGTCTTTTTCAACTTTCCTCTCCGATATCCACGTACATGGAATTAAAGACTTTAACCATACGACCTATTTTTGTTGGCACCCCCGATTCAACTCAGGTTACCCAGAATGCCACAAGTTCTTCTTGGATCGTTGATTTAGTCAAACAATGGATTGAAGATAATCTGAATGGTTTAAGATTACTTAATATCCATCAAATTGCATTGAATCACGGAATGTTAATTCCTCTAAATGGCCCTAAATCATCTTTAATGAAACAAAATATTGTCTTTGCATCTCTTGATTTCTCTATATTGGATCATTTCGTTAAGGGAAATTATGATCCTCCTTATACATTTATCGATCGATTATCTTTCAAGCATCTTAAAATTCAGGAAGGTGCTCCTCTGTTCACTAATGAATTACCTGTTTATCCACCGCCTTTATTAAATAGCATAACAACACCACTTGCTCCTTTAGGCGCAGTTGATTCTGTAATCAATAACAGTATTTCCTGCTTAAAGGTCGGACTTTCTGGTGAGTTTATAAAACAAAAGTTAAAAGTTTGGCCTCACACCAGTATGCTCTTATGTGGTGGTAAAGGCTCTGGTAAAACATCAGTAGCACAAACGATCATCAAATCACTAGTTGTTGATCCATTGGTTTTAGCTTATCCCATTACATTATCTTGTGAGTCGTTGGTAAATGATAGAGTGGCTAAAATTCATGAAAAATTGCAAGAGATAGTGCTTAAGGCTGCATTCCATCAACCTTCACTCATTTTCCTTGATAATCTTGATGTTCTTATTCCAGCAGAAATGGAACATATGGATTCTTTCCGTTACAGACAATTGTCTGAGATCTTTATAGACGTTTTTAAACGCTCTTTAAGTAAATATCCTAGAATTGCACTATTGGCCACTGGATTACAATCCCAATCAGTCCATCCATTGCTTTTAAGTTCTCATATATTTACACATACTTTTCACATCACTCCTCCTGGAAAACCTGAGCGTGAAGCTATTATTAACACTTTACTCACCAATTCTGCCGTTCCTGCTCTCAAAAATTCGGTCGCTCATCTTGATCTCTCATGGATCGCTGGTCAAACCGAAGGATATCTACCCACGGATCTTAAATCCTTAATCGAAAGAGCACTTCACCAAGCAGCTATCAGAACCATCCAAACTTCTGAAAAAACGCAACTTGAAGTCAATCAAGAAGATTTCCGCCTCGCTCAAGAGGGATTTATTCCTGTCGCCTTGAGAGGAATCAAACTTCAAACTTCTGGTGTTGTTTGGGGCGACATTGGAGGTTTAAGGGAAACCAAGGCTATATTAAGAGAAACACTTGAATGGCCCATTAAATACTCTGTGATTTTTAAAACATGTCCTCTTAGATTGAGATCTGGTTTATTACTATATGGTTATCCCGGTTGTGGTAAAACTATGTTAGCATCAGCTGTTGCAAAGGAGTGTGGACTCAATTTTATCAGCGTCAAAGGACCTGAACTTCTCAGTAAATACATTGGTGCTAGTGAGAAATCTACTAGAGATTTATTTGAACGCGCTCAAGCTGCCAAACCTTGTGTATTATTCTTCGATGAATTTGAAGCAATTGCACCTCGTCGTGGCCACGATAGTACTGGTGTAACTGATCGTGTTGTCAATCAATTATTGACCCAAATGGATGGTGCTGAAGGTTTAGAAGGTGTTTATGTCCTTGCAGCGACCAGTAGACCTGATCTTATCGATCCAGCTTTGCTTCGCCCTGGTCGTTTAGATAAATCCCTCATCTGTGATCTACCCAATCGAGAAGATCGAATTGACATTCTCAAGGCACATGCTGCACATTTTCACCTCGCTTCTGATGTTGATTTAGACTGGATTGCTGATCAATGTCCAGATTTTACAGGTGCGGATCTTCAAGCAATTCTATACAACGCCCATTTACATGCAATTCACCAGAATATTGACTCTAAAATGGAAGAGATTCAAGAAACTGAAGCTAAAACTAATGGAAATCACGATACTCCCAAACTAGATTTTAATATATTCAACGGAGAACTTTCCAAGAATCCAGTTGCTCCAATCACAATGAGTAAAGCTGAAAAAGATAGTATTGAACGCAGATTAAACAAAATACGTATTAATAAATTATCCAGTACCAGCAGCTCAAATACCAAGTTAAGCAACGGAATCGCTAACCATACACCTGAAAAATCTAGTGAGAATTCAAAGGTAAATTTCAATATTAAATAGTTATTTTTCATATATACTAATTTTAATTAGATCTACATCACCAAAAAAGATAT
This sequence comes from Conidiobolus incongruus B7586, assembly GCA_000697335.1. NCBI lineage: Eukaryota > Fungi > Entomophthoromycota > Entomophthoromycetes > Entomophthorales > Conidiobolaceae > Conidiobolus > Conidiobolus incongruus. The sequence goes on along the minus strand of JNEM01006019.1, from coordinate 36,905 downwards.
CGAACATTCGTTAAAAGAGACACATAGTTCGTTACCTCAAAGTGAAATTAAGAGATTAACATTAATGTAAGTATTTTTACCTTATATTTTTACTCTCAGCTAAACAATATTATTAGTTATGATCAATTTAAGAATGGTAAATCTGATCCTTCAAAAGTCGGTAAAAGATCTACTTTAGGTTAATAATTCATTATTAAACAAAAATATTAAAAAAAATAAAAGTATCAAAAATTTCAATTTTAATAAATTATATAAAAAGGCAATAAAAGTTTTCGAAAATCTGTAGACGATTGTTCAAAAATTTTAAAGATTTTGAATACTGATAATATATGAAGACATTTAGCTCTTTATTAAATTTTTTTATCAATCCGATATGGTCCAGTGGCTAGGATTTCTCGCTCTCACCGAGACGGCCAGGGTTCGATTCCCTGTATCGGAGTTTTTACTATACTCTATTACTTTATCTTTTGATTTGAATCACATAAATATCGAATTAAAACTCATAATTTTTTTCACATCTTGTTTTTATATTAACAATTCCAAATTCAGAATTAATTTTCAATATCTATTATCTTCTATTAAAAATATCATATGTTATATCTTGTATATATAAGATCTTTTTTGAATTGGTATAATAAATTTGTTATATAATGAAAAAATATAATGTTATATAAGAGCCAATAACTTTTACGTATCAAGTACAATAGCTAAAATATTATAATATAAATTTGAATATTCTCAAATATTCTTATTAGAGGTCTATATCTACGTTTAAATATTGTTTATAAAATGTGAATTGAAATCATATTTAATAAAGTTTATTTTTTCTAATGTTAGACTTATAATTATTATTCAATATTGGATTTTAATATATTTTGAATAATAATCTTCAGATTTAGAACTTAATCATACTAAAATATTTAAATAACTTGTGTGATAACTTTATTATTGATCAATAAAAAATATTCCAGGTTTTATATCTAATTATGTTTATTTTTGAATTTGAAATAGATTAAATATAGCGAAAAATATTAATTTTTCAAATTTTAGTTTGAACAAAATCCTATTTATTTACATTAGTTAATAAATATTTAGTAACAATGATATTAATATATTCATATCAATGTTAGTTTTACTTAATATATGATTCTTTTGGAATTTTTTAATATTTACCCATGAATAAAAATGGCGCAATAATTGTGAATTATCCCATAAATATTTAAATGGATTACATAATTATTAACTTTGTATAAATTGAAATGATGTTGTAAGGATCGAAGCCAAAGACTTTAAAATTTAACAAGTACTGTTTTTTAATTTTTATTAATTTTGATTTACTTCAAATAAAATTAACTTAAATCGATTATTATCTGTCCATTTATATATTTATTAATTGGGTAAACTTACAACTTGACCATTTTCTCTCCAATTGCTGTAAACACCCAAGACCGTTTTCATGACCTTGAACGCAGGTTATCACCTCCTTAATAGGATAGGGGCAACCTTAGGAAGTTTGAGTTCTGCAGTTGAAATTAATACTTTCAAAGCGACTGTGACTCATTTTTCGCCCTTGCCTAAACAAAGTGTAAATATTGGCATTAAATCTAAAATTGCTTTATATTCTACTGTATCTCTGAACCAAACAAAGTTCAACCCCAGATTGGAAGTTCTGAATACAAGAAGTTTTTATCAGTCTTCAATTCTTCTTAAGAAGAAGAAAAAAGATGACTCAGATCTTCATGACAAACCCGCTAAAGATAAAGACGCTGATAAGAACAAACCTAGTGAAGACTCCAACTCTGAACAAGAACAAGATAAAAATGAACCCGCATCTGAAACCCAATCTGATACCCTCGAATCGGACTCTAACTCGAATCAAAAACCACCTAACTTGAAATCTGCAAGAAGGGCTTTAGAAGTTCTAGAAACTTCTGTTTCTAAACCTACGATCCCTGAGGAATATCCCCAAGTTCTCGCTTTACCTATTACTCGTCGACCTCTCTTCCCTGGATTTTATAAGGCTGTAGTCATTAAAGATACTCAAGTAATCGCTGCTATTAAAGAATTAATGAAACGTGGACAACCTTATATTGGTGCTTTTATGTTAAAAGATGACAATCTTGATGTTGATATAATCGAAAATATTGATCAGATCTACAATGTTGGTATTTTTGCCCAGATTACGAGTATTTTCCCCTCGAACTCTGGTGAAGATAATTCTTTGACAGCTGTTTTGTACCCCCACAGAAGGATTAGAATGGAAAGTTTGATCAATTCAAAGGTCGCTGATAAATCTGATGAATCTGACAAATCAGAAAAGCCAGAAGCTCCGGAAGCATTGGAAGTACCAGAAGTTGAGTCGACAAAGGAATCTGCTGTCACTCAATCTACCATTGTCAGCTCGATCTTGGAAAACAAATTTTCTGTGTCTATTGGTAACGTTGTGAATCTCAAGGATGAGCCCTATAACAAGCGTAATCCTGTCATTCGTGCGATTACTACGGAAATGGTAAGTGCTTTCAAGGATATTGCTGCTTTAAACACCTTTTTCCGCGATCAAATTGCCAATTTCTCAATTGCTCAATATGCTGGAAATGTGTTTGATGAACCCGGAAAACTTGCTGACTTTGCTGCTGCTATGAGTGCTGGTGAACCTCACGAAATTCAAGAAGTTTTAGAAAGCTTAGTTATTGAAGAGAGACTCCAAAAGAGTTTGGTCCTTTTGAAGAAAGAACTCGTCAATGCTCAACTTCAATCTAAGATTTCTAAAGATGTCGAAGCTAAAATTGCCAAGCGTCAAAGAGAATACTATTTGATGGAACAACTCAAAGGTATCAAAAAGGAACTGGGTCTTGAATCTGATGGCAAAGATAAACTTGTAGAACAATTCCGTCAAAGAGTTAGTACCTTGACTATGCCTGAAGAAGTTAGCAAAGTTTTCGATGAAGAAATCAATAAACTTGCTCATCTTGAACCCGCTTCATCCGAGTTTAATGTCACCCGTAATTATTTAGACTGGATTACCATGATCCCTTGGGGCAAGCGAAGCGAAGAAAACTATCATATTCCACATGCCAAAAAAGTTCTTGATGAAGATCACTACGGTTTAAAGGATGTTAAAGATAGGATTCTTGAATTCATTGCTGTTGGCAAATTGAGAGGCACTGTTGAAGGAAAAATTATTTGTTTAGCAGGACCTCCAGGTAATTCATTTATCATTTAATATATTTATTTTACTTATATTTCCTATTAGGTGTTGGTAAAACTTCTATTGGTAAATCCATTGCTCGCGCTTTATCTAGAGAGTTCTATCGCTTCTCAGTTGGTGGTTTGACTGATGTTGCCGAAATTAAAGGTCACAGACGTACCTACGTTGGTGCTATGCCTGGTAAAGTTGTTCAAGCTTTGAAAAAGGTTCAAACAGAGAATCCTCTAATTTTGATTGATGAAATTGACAAGATTGGACGTGGTCATCAAGGCGACCCTTCTTCTGCTCTTTTGGAACTTCTTGATCCTGAGCAAAATGGTGCTTTCTTAGACCATTATATGGATGTTCCTATTGATCTATCTCGTGTTTTATTCGTTTGTACTGCTAATGTTATTGATACCATCCCTGGTCCTCTATTAGATCGTATGGAAGTCATTCAACTTTCTGGATACATTGCCGAAGAAAAACGTGCTATTGCCTCTACCTACCTTGCCCCTGCTGCCATGAAGAGCTGTGGATTAGAGAACTCCAAAGTCAACCTTCACACTGATGCTATTGATGACTTGATCAAATATTACTGCAGAGAAAGTGGTGTTCGTAATTTGAAAAAGCAAATTGAAAAGATTTATCGTAAGGCTGCCTTCAAATTAATTGATCAGCTTTCTTCAGATGATACCAACAAAGGTTCCACTACAGAAGGTGAAACCAAGACTCAATCCAAATCTAACAAGAAAGTAAAGGCTGCCCAACCTAAACTAGATGTAAGCACATTGTCTCTCGATATTACCTCTAAAAATCTTAAAGATTTCGTTGGATCACCTATCTTTACTTCTGACAGATTGTATGACCAAACCCCCCCTGGCGTCGTCATGGGCTTGGCTTGGACTAGTATGGGTAAATATTTTTTCCCTATATTTTAGTACTTAGTCTAACATTTTATATTTTAGGTGGATCTTCCCTTTACATAGAGTCTGTATTGGAATCTCCCATTACTTCTAAATCTAAGCCCCATTTCACCAAAACTGGACAAATGGGTGACGTGATGAAAGAATCAACTACCATTGCTCAGACTTTTGCCAAAAGCTATCTCGCTAGAAAATTCCCGAACAACCGCTTCTTCGAAAAGGCTGCAGTTCATCTCCACATTCCTGAAGGTGCCACTCCCAAAGACGGTCCTTCCGCTGGCATTACTATGACTACTTCTCTTCTCTCTTTGGCTCTTAATAAACCCGTTCCTTCAACGATCGCTATGACTGGTGAATTAACTCTCACTGGTAAAGTTCTTAAAATTGGTGGACTTAAAGAAAAGACCATTGCTGCCAAACGCTCTGGAGTTACTACCGTTCTCTGCCCAGCATCCAATCGCCCTGATTGGGAAGAGCTTCCAGATCATATCAAAGAGGGTGTTGAAGTCAAGTTTATCGAATGGTATGATGAAATTCCTCATATTTTGGGACTTACTGAAGATAACAGGTCCCCAGATTGGCTTAAAAAAGATGATCTCTATGATCAAGAGTAAATTGAATTGATCTAATATATTGTTTTATTTTTGATATTCTCATGTATTTATCTATATTTTATTTAATTCAATTTATTATAAACATCATATAACTATTCATATTTAGACTCAAAATTTATTCAATTGTCATAGTCATTATTGAGTATCAAATGTGATCAATACATAAGTATAAACATGAATATGAAATTTTCAAAGGAATTATTCTGATGTTATATTATATTATATTATATTATATTAAAATCTATTTTTGATAAAATGTAAATGATTATAAATGTTTGAATTAAAATTGAATTTTCAATAGAAAAAACAAAGTAGGATGTTAGTATATATTTAATTAATAAAATTTAATACATCTATTTTGGTTGGTCCATGCTATAATAACTTTACCATATCTATTATATTAATACAAATATCATTATCTTTTTATACAAAAATTATTGAATCTACAAATATAACATTTTTATATCACTCAAATTTACATTTTGATTTGAATTTAAAATTGACAATTTAAGATTAAGTCTAGAAATTATTATGAATAGATGTTTTCTAATCTCAATCCTTAATCCATTATTTTATATAAATCTTATTTTTATAAACTAACATGAAAATAATAATTTATATTTTTATATAATTAAATAATAAAATTTGGTTGTATTTATATTAATAGTAAAATTGAGCAAAATATTATTAAGCATACACCTAAAACTCATTTATGATCTATTATTATATTTATCAGAGATATTGAGTTAAATTTCAATATTTTACAAAAATGCCCTTTGATTGAAACAAAATTATTAATGAAAAATATAATGATATGAAAAAAACTTGTAAAAGGTCCAAAAGGACTCCGATACAGGGAATCGAACCCTGGCCGTCTCGGTGAGAGCGAGAAATCCTAGCCACTGGACCATATCGGATTATGACAATGTTTTATTCAATTTTAATATACATTTTTATTCCTTTCCCTATAAATTTTATAAATCCACACTTTACTATTCTAATTCAATCAATATATTTCAACTTTTTTCAATTATAATTTCATTTCGCTTTAATTTATACCAAATTATATTTTCAATTATATATCAATAAAATCTTTCATTTTTTTCAAATTTCATAAATATATTACTATAGCATCTCTTCTCTAAATATTCATCCATTTCACTTAATTTCTTAATAACGGATATTCTATAACGAAAATGGTAATAATTTTGTGTGAAAAATTACTTTTGATAAATCCCATACTAAAATTAAATTGAAATTTTAATTTTAAGTAATTATTAAAATAAATGAATACCCTGCTTTTCATTTAATAAATTTTAAAACTCAATTTATAAATTCAATCACCCTTCATTTAATAAATATAAAGTTGAAATACAAAGAACATTTGTTAGATTCATTAATATCATTGATTTTTACAATATATTATTTTATTTTTCAAAATGAGAACTGATAAAATTGAGCAACAACTTGAGGCCGACCCTTATAATACAGAATTATGGAATATGTTGCTAGTTCAGGCTCATAATGGAGATGATATTGATTTAGTTCGCAGCATTTATGAAAAAGTTTTAGGTCAATTTCCCACTTGTGTAGGTCTATTTTACTTTATCAATGACAATATCAATAATCAAATTTACTAATTTGACAGGCTCGATTTTGGATTGGATATGCTGAATTTGAATTAAAAAATCAAGACTATGGCCGCTTGGAGCAAATATTTACGAGATCACTTCAAATGATCCCTTCGTTAGAACTTTGGAAGGTATATTTACAATATATCCGTAAAACTAATAGTGAAGCCGATGGTACCCCCAAAGGAAGTCAAGGGCGTGAAACTATTAATAAGGCATATGAGACTGGATTGCAGCATATTGGACTTGACAAGGATTCAGGATCCGTTTGGCTAGAGTATTTGGAATTTTTAAAGAGTGCTCAGGTATGTAGTATTTTTATTTTTGTAATTGAATTTGTTTATTTTTACTTCACCTTGTTTTTAACTTTCAAGCTTAAAGCTATTAATCAAATAAACTACAGAGTAAACAATGATTATTCTGTTATCCAGTTTTCTAAATCACTGGGATTTCCTTCATTTCTATTAAAAATATCAATTTATATTTACCATTTATAACTATAATCATCCAATTATTCTATTTCTCATATCATTACTGGTAGTCAATCCTCGTCATTATAACTATTTTATGTTTACGTTTATTATATATATTTTTATAAAACAGGTTTTAATTTAATTATTTTATCTTAGACTATGAATAAATGGGAAGAAGAGCAGAAGGTTGATATGATTAGAAAAGTATTTCAAACAGCCCTCTGCATTCCATTAATTAATATCGAACAATTGTGGAAAGATTATGATTCATTTGAAAATCAAGTTAACAGAATGACAGTAATTGTTTTTATCAATTTATACTTTTCAATGTATTAAATGCAGCCATTTCATAGGCTAAAACTTTCCTCACTCAGCATTCTCCAACATATATGACTGCTCGCACAGCTCTCAAGGAATTGAAATCTCTAACAGATCCTCTACAAATTTCTTTGAAATCAATCCCTCGTCCTCCAGATTTTTCTACTAAAGACGTTAAATTGGTATATATATATAATTATAATAATTATTAAATCAAATAGTATTAACAATCATTTAGCTTAATCAATGGAAATCTTATATTAAATGGGAACAATCAAATCCACTTCATTTTGAGCAGCCTGATTTACTTCAGAGTAGAATTATTTTTGCTTTTAAACAAGCTCAAATGGCTCTTCGTTTTTATCCGGAAATTTGGTTTGAATTGGCTCAGTATTACATGAAGCTTGGTATGTCTTCTCTTGCTGAAGCTACCTATAAAGCTGCTACTGAAGCCAATCCAACTAGGTACTTAAAATATACAATTGATAAAATATATAGCTAATTATTCTACTACAGCGTACTTTTAACTTGTGCATATGCTGAATATCAAGAATCCAATCAGCTTTTTGCCCAAAGCAAAGAAATTTATGAGCAATTTATTGAGGAAATTACTAAAAGTTTAGAAAATATCACTGCAAAAATGGAGCTTGAACTGAAAAACTTTGATGAACAGCCACTTTCATTACCTCCTGGTGAAGATCAAATTCCAGAAGGCGAAATCGACGGCGAGTATAGAGAAAAACTTCGTGCTCTTGAACGAAAAAAAGGTCTACAGCGCCTTGAGCTCAAAAAAACTTTTGATGATGAAATTGATAAATTGAAGCAGAAGGCTTCTCTTGTTTGGATTCATTATATGAAATTCGCTCGTCGTACTGATGGCATCAAAGGTGCTAGAGCAGTTTTTGCTCAAGCCAGAAAATCACAGTGTATTTCATATCACGTCTTTATCTACTCAGGTATTTTGATTTTTGAATCATCATTTAAAAATTTATACTAAATATTTATTTAGCATTAATGGAATTCTATTGTGGAAAAGACACTGTTGTCCCTGGTAAAGTGTTTGAACTTGGATTGAAAAGCTATAGTGAAGAACCAATTTATATTGTTGAGTATATGAAGCACCTGATGAGAATGAATGATGATACAAGTAAAAATTTATTAATCAAATCAATCATTTAACTCAGACAATTGATTTTAGATATTCGCGCTTTATTCGAAAGAAGCTTGAATGCCATCAGTCCAGAGCATGCTAAACCTATATGGAATACCCTTATTGGTTTTGAGAGCTTGTATGGAGACTTGATTGCTATTCAAAAGCTTGATGAAAGATTAGGAGAAGCTTATCCTCATAGTAAGTAATATTGCCTTTAAGGTTCTTATTTTCTAATCAACAGTTATAGTTTCATTAACTTCTCGTTTTGCGGATCGTACTAACTTTTTGAACTTGAATATTGAATCTGAACTTGGCCCGATTGGTAATAAATCTTATATAATTCTAAATGCATACACTCAGTAATACTTTTTAGCCACAATATCTAAACCTGAAATAGATACTTCAACAGAAAAATCAAAAGAAACTACTATTGAAGAGAAAGCACCAGTCAAGGGTAAAATGTTACTTGTTTCTGTCCAACCTGCCAAGTTTGCCAAACCTGATTTTCCTAAATGGAATTTCTATAAGCCTACCGCTGATGCTGCTGCATCGGCCAATACTAATTCAGGGACTCCTAATGCTGTTCCACCTCCAGTAAATCCACAAATAAAAGAAAAGCCCAGAGCTGTCCCACCTCCTAACCTGTCACACACTCATTCCTTGCCTCCTCCAGCTCCTCTACCTGCCAATGTACCCGAAGCTGTTGGCTATTTGCTCACCAAATTACCTGCACCTACTTCTTATAACGGTAAGTGAAAATTCAAATACATTAACTTAATTATGTGACACAAAGCTTTAGGCCCTATAATACCCCCTGAACCTCTAATTGATATCCTTAAAACACTACGAACTGCTCATCCTGAACATCCTCCATCAGGTGGTCACTTCCCTCCTCCTCACATGGGGCACGAATTTGATGGTGGTAGCTCTGGGCCCCATACTCCAAGGGCACATCATATGCCAAATCTCAATTTCCAAGCTGGACCCAGACCTCGTCCGATGCAAATGCAGCATCACACTCCTTCTCAACATCTACAGCATGCTCCACAAGTTCAGCCTCAACCCCAGCATCAGCACCCTAATGCACCTTATAATAAGCATCCTAGAGTATTTATTTTCATCTTTTTCTATTCAAGTCATCTAATTATTATTAGGGTAATATTCGACTTCCTCATGCACATTTCAGACCTAATAATCCTCAGGGTCAATATAATCGACCCCAGCCTTCTCATCATCCATTAGCTGGAGGTCCTGATGAATCAAGTAATTATCAATTATTTCTTAAAATAACTATTTTTACTCATCCATTTCATAGATAGATCAAGAGGAAGATATAAACGATTTAGAGGTGGTCATAACCCGCATTATCCTAACGAATTCCAGCATCCCAACCAGTACCAGCATCCTAATAATATGAATGGAAACCCCAACTGGCAGCCAGGGCCTCATCACCATCCGATGTAAACATTTTGTTAAAAAATCATAGTATCACATTATCATTTGATTAATATAAAATATCAATTTTACTTTGATTCAAATATATTTGCATGAATTGATGATAAACATAATATAAATGAATAAATTTTAATTTTTATCTATAAAATTCAAACCACAATTCAAAAATTTTATAAAATAAATTAATTGTGACAGTTTTTTCCACTTAAAATTAAATTATTCAATTTAATAATGAATCAATATATTCTACCAGCCATCATATCAGGTGTATTTGCCTGTTTAAATAGTTTATTAACCAAATTAGTTATTGATCATCAATTAATCTCTATTTTAAATCAATTCAATATTCCTATATCTGATGACAAGGTAAGTATACTTTATTACTCATATACATTATACTAAACGAATGTTTTAGATCATCTATTATGTTAGATTTTTAATGTTAATCTTAACAGGGCTAAGTAATTTATTAATGTGGATATGTTTTACCAAAGCTTTAAATTTAAGTGAAAACTCTATTCAAGTCATTACTTTGAATAACTGTGCTAATTTATTATTCAGTGTAAGTATTTAATAATGTAATATAAATTGATTCATTAATCATATGTGAATAATAATAGGGTATAATGGGATATCTGTTATTGAATGAAACAATCAATATCAAATGGATATTTGGAATAATCTTAGTAGTGACGGGTAGCTACTTATTAAATCAAAGCAATGAAACACAAGATGCAAAGTCTAAAAAAGATTAAAAGATTAAACAGATTGAGTTTAATTATTACTAGAATTTAATAGTTGTTCTAAAATTTTGTCGTGATCAAAGTTCAATTTAATTTGATGTAAATCGAAACCGATATCTATATAAGGCTTAATCCAACCTTGATCTAAAAATTTCAAATCTTTTTCTAAGAGGGGTGGCGCATACACGGACGCCCAAAATCCTGCTGTATTGCTGAATTCGGAATAGTTGTTGGTGAATTGCTTAGCTACCTCAGCATCCTAAATTAGTGTAAATTATTTGTTATTGATGTTTATATATGTTTTAATTACTTGGGGGTCGTTGGACTCAGGAACCAATAATAAAGTTCTAAAGGTTATTATTAGTGACCATTTTGTACTTAATACATCTAAACAAATAGCGCCCTATCCAAAAGTTGATAACCTCAATATAATAATACAAAAATAAAATACAGTCTGAGAACTTTTATTAGGATGATAAACTGGTGTGATAAATTTGACTTAAGATGGGGAAAATGGAGCCATTCTATTCAATTAATGTTTTGGTACATGAAAATAATAAAGATAAATATATAATAGTAATATTTGCTAGTAATTCTATACTCAAATCAAAAAAACCCTTTAAATCCAAGCCAATACCTAATAATAATATAATTTGAGCATATATTTTACTTTCATAAACAGAATTTTTAGGATCTCTTATTCTAGCAGTAAACTTATCTAAATACCATTGTTAATATTGTATCACGGTACCAATGATATTCATGAATTACTGATTTCACTAGTGTGATAATTTTTGAAGGGGAAATCTTTGTCAAATCTTTCACAATCCTTCAAATCTCTAGTTAATCTATTTAAATCCTTGTTTTTAAATTAATATAGGATTATTAATTCATTTTAGGTTTTTGAATTGATTGACTAGGATATTTTTATGGGATTATATACGATCTCATTTCACTTGATCATATTGTTATATTGATTAAAGATAATATAGAACCAAATAATTCTACATATTAACTAATAGCTATGACATTTATGATTTAAAATGATCAAAATCAAAATCTATTCACGATATTTAATCTTTTATTGAAAATTAGCGAAAACATTAAATATATATTGATTTTGAATTTCCATAATTTTCCTAGCTTATAAAAATCAAGAAATTGCCAAATTAAGCAATATTTTTAATATATTGATATTTTTAAGCTTGACAAAATCTTCAAAAAGGTTACACTATTCCTTGTTATTTTAAGAGTATTTTCACTTGCAAATTGTTGACTCGATTTTAATATCTTGTCATCCTTATACTGCGAAGCTAGTATTTTTAAATTTAGTTTCGTCATTATTTAATTTGATCACATTTTTTAAATACTCAATTTGATTGATTTAAATTGAAATATATTAGCTCCTGAATGGTTTTATTGTAGTGGATAACTCTGCTTGACTCAATATTTTAAAAAAGTTTTGGAAATTCATAAATATTGCTATAATGATGAATAAAATATATAATATAAGCATTTCATTTGTTATAATTAGTGCAAAGTGACCGAATTTCATGATTGATATTTGGTTAATTGATGAAATCATTAATGAAAATAAATTGCTCAAAATAATTACTAATTAATCAAATATTGGAACAAAAGTTGTGCAAATTAGTGATTTTTCATATTGAAACGCAAACAATTCAAAAAGGTATAAAATCATCCCTTTCATTAGCTACATGAAATGCGTGAACTTCGGTTAACAATTATGTACTAGTCACATATCTCAAATTTATATGTTATCAAGCACCTCATTTAAATCAATTCTATTTTTAAAAAATAATATAAGCGAAAATAATCGCAAAGACCCCAAATTTGTAAATATTTAACTGGATTTGACACCCATAAATATTCGCATATTTACACAGCCTTTATTTACTTATACTCAATTATCCATAATAACAGTTATTTTAATTCAGTTTTAAATCATTTATATTTCCCATTAACTTGGTTGAATATTAAAATAATCATTCAATATGTCTAAAAGTACAGAAAATATACCTGTAGTGAATTTACCCCCTGCGATTAATGTACATGACACTGATTTCGACCCTGTGGAATCAACTTCACCAAATGATGATATTTCTCACCAAATTCCTTCTGCCAATGTGAACAATCTCAATCCCAACCTTTACTCTCAAACTTCCGCCAGTGAATCATCTCAAAACTTATCCACATTCTCACCTGATACCAATCCCATACCTAGATTAAAAAAGAATCGTTCAGTTGCCGAGTTGAGAGCTTCCACCCTATTTCTCAATCCTGACGGCGACGCTGAAAAGAGACTGTCTATTTTGACCCCCAATTCTAACCGACCCTCCTCAGCACTCTACACAAATCCCAAGCGCTTGAGCCGTATTTCCAACACGTTAACCAACGAATCACCCATGTTAGCAGTTTACAGAGAGTCCGCTCTCAAAACCAAAGACCCTAGTATCCAAATGGAATTTGCCAAATTTATTTTCGAACAGATAGAATCTTTACAAGATCCTGATGTGGAAACTGATATTCCTACAGACCCCCAAAGTATTGAAAAATTGACAGAGGAGGGTGTATTCTGGATCAATAAGCTCAATAAGGCAAATCATCCTGAAGCTGTCTACATCGTCGGTACCTGGTATGAATACGGTAAATTTGGTTACTCTCCCAGCAACAGTCGTGCTTTGTCTCAGTACCAATCCGCTAATAAGCTTGGATACCCGGGTGGTATGTACAAGTTGGGAGAGCATTACGAGAATCGTAACGACTATACTAGAGCTGTCGCATTCTATAAGAAAGCCTGCGCTTTGGGAAGTCCAGCTGCTAACTATCGTATCGGTATTGCTTATCTCTACGGAGACATGAAACTACCTAAAAGTCACCAATCTGCTCACTTATTCCTCAGAAGAGCAGCACAAGCTGCCAACAAAGAATTTCCCCAAGGTGCTTACATTTGGGGATTGATCCTATTAGGTATTTTCGAAGTAGATTTGGGCTTAAGGGACGAAATTGAAGCTAGAGAATCTTTGGAAAAAGCTGCTGAACTCAAATACTTACCGGCTATTTATAAGTGTGGTTACTGTTACGAGTATGGTGAACACGGCTTCCCCGTCGATCCCGCCAAATCTATTTACTATTACAAATCAGGTGCTCACAGAGGACATCCTGAAGCTCAAATGGCCCTCAGTGGTTGGTATTTGACAGGTGCTCCAGGTATTTTGGAGCCCAAAGATTCTGAAGCTATCAAGTGGTGCTCATTAGCAGCCAATCAAAACTTACCCAAAGCTGAATATGCTATGGGCTACTACCACGAAGTTGGTGTTGGTGTCGAAATTAATATGGATGAAGCTATGAAATGGTACCATCGCGCCGCCAAAAATGGATCCATCGAAGCTAAAAAGAGATTGGAGAAGAACGCTCCCCAAGTCAGAAGATCTGAATATGGATCAGTCAAGATAAAGAAACATACCAAGGGCAAGGACAAGAAGGGAGATTGTGTTATTTGTTAAACTATTTATCTATTCAATTTATATTAATTTTTAATATTTACAAATAGTTACTTCACAATAAATTAATCATCAGTACGTTAAGTAAGATTGTTATTAATTGATATAGAATTGAAACAAATAAGCTCTTGCTTAAAGTGGAAATTTCCTCATAGATATTGATAAAATATTTATATTCATCATCACTATAAAATAATAGCAGAAAGTTTAAAATTTAACAGTTGTTAACAAAAACGATTATCATTAATAGAGATATATTAAATAACTCTTTATTTTCAAGCTATTGAATTTTTATCAATCGAAATCATTCAAATGATTAAATGTGTCCAGAGTTAAATAATCAAAAATTGACATTATTTTGACTTAATTTTAATGAAGAATAGAAGTACAACAATATATAATAGAACGAATGATAAATAATCAATTAAATCCATTGTCCATGTCGTATTTTTTCAAATATTTCTGTTCAACTTCTCTTGTCTCATCCAAATTGGTTACTGAGGATTGATTAGCAGTTGCCATAATGGATTCATTGCCTTCTGTCAATCCTCCAAAGATGTAACCGTTAGCTTGATCAATGATTTTAATAAATTAAACATGGATTCTTTATCCTAAACGTAACAATTAATAACGAAATAGTCCATTAAATATGATAGAATTACCTCAACTTGTAAAGTTTTAAAACTGACCAAACTGTAATCTTCGATCAATTCACATAATACCTCATTCAATTTTTGAAATTTCTTCCCAAATTGGCTTTCATTTAACTGGAATAATATTTCAAATCCATGACTTCTGTATAGTATTCTAAATTAAAATCTTTAAAAATCGTTAATTTTCAGTGTTAATAATGTTATAATTGGTGATTGCCTAATTTGCCATAACTTTCCATCAAATCAATTTTGCTGAGTACGCTGACGTGAGGTAATTCCAACATAAGCGTACCCTTCAAACTCAACAGTAATACGGATACGAATTTGGTTGGATCTGTGCAGTAGTGAGCGTCTACTAAATGAACACATGCCAACTAAATTAAAAATATTAATACTCTAAATCATGGGAGTGATATTATTTATTACTCTAAAATCCAACCTCACCAAATGATCCACAATATTTCTAATTACATAATTATGTGTAAATAATTCGGCCTGTCCAGGTGAATCAAATATAATATAATAATCTATAAAATATATTAATTACTCCAAAAAATTTTAGACCAATATAGAATTTACCAGAATAATCTTTCAATTGGTCAGTCAACCAATTGATATTCTCTAACAGGTATTCCAAACAGTACATAATACCACCGTTCGGGCCTAAATGATATGTTTCCATAGCATCTTGCAAAGTGCTTAAATCTTGAATATTGATAGTACAGTCATAAGGGATAAAATCGTTAGCTGGGTCTAAATTCACAATGACACACTTTCTATTGATTGTTTCAAATATATTAATTATTTTAATGAGTATTTCTTAAGTCAATACCTTTTAATCCCCTCACAAAATTGTTGTAAACCGTAGCAATATGTAGTCTTGCCAGAACTTGGAGGGCCAATAGCAATCTAGATTTCATCAAAAATTCAAATACAAAAAAGTTTTAAAAGTTATTACTTGACCAAATGGCATAGTTTATAATATATAACAATAAAGGTTTAAATATGTATAATTTAGTGTTGAATTAATTAAAATATAGTTTGTTTATTATAATTTTAATTAAAAATCAATTCCAAATAACAAAATTTATAACTCTATTTAGTTGTCACAATTATTATGGGTTACATAATTTTTCTTATTTTACATAAAATTAAATGTATTAAAACAGAAATTAAAGAAAGGCAAAATTTTAAAATCAAAATTTAATATAATTTTTAATATATAATATACAAAAATAAATAAATAATCTAATATTACTACTTTTTTATTATCAAAAACACTTTGCTATACTTTTGGTAACCTTATAACAGTTAAAAAAACAATTCCTTTTATTAAAGACTAAAATTTAATATTTTATAAACTAATTAAATTTATTTATAGGAATTTTTTATATAAGAATATTTTTTAGTTATGTAAATCAATTATTATTAGATAAGTTATACTCTAATAAATATACTGGATGTAGTAGTTCTTTCTAATTTCTTATATAGAAAATTTATTACAAATTTAATTTTATGTATTTTATAATTATTATACAAAATAATAAATAACTTTAATCTAAAATAAGAATATTTAATAAAAAATATATATATTGTTATATTTTATTATGAAAATATATATTCACTAATAAAAAAATGCTTATTTATTGGAATTTATAAAAACAAAGTTGTTTTTACTTAATATTTTGTTTTGTTTTTGAATAAAAGATTATATAAAAGGATTTAAAATCTATTAATTATAATAATCTAATTTAAAAGCTTTTGTTTTTGGATATATCTTAATAGGCTATATATAATTATAGCTACTCTAATTTCCTAAATTTATGATAAATCATAAGATATTTATTTTATATTCTTATTAATTAAACCAAGTCTAGACTTTAAAATAATTTAATATATTTATATAATTAGTTTTAGATTACTTTGATAATTCTCTAACTGTAATAAAAAAGCATTTTTAATATATTTTTTTATTTCATTAATAAAAGAAAAAGTCACAATCAAAATTAATTTTAAATTATAATATATTTTAAATAATATTTTTTTAACTTATAATGAAAAATTTAATAGTATAAATAGTTTTGTATAAAATATTATTTTTATAAACTGATTATAAACCTCAAATGGTTTTAAAAGTTTTGTGGTTAAGTTTTAATAATAAAATAAAGCACTTTTGATAGTTATTATCTAGTTTGAAGTAATTAAACTCGGTAATAAATTTTTAAATAAAAATATTTTAATGATAATTGTATATATAGTGTGAAAATATAATTTTTCTCATTTATTTTATATATTTTTTTTAAAACTAGCAATATGTTTGAAAAATCAAAAATTAAAAAATTTGCCATTTTTTCTTAACTGATAATAATATTTTCAAGAATTCAATGATTTTGATGAGGTAGACAAGCTTAATCTTGTTGTCATATTGATTGGGCTTAAATTGATAATACTAAACTGGCTGCTAGCTAGTACCAAGTAATAAGCCAATATTACTGTTAATGATCACACAAGTACCATCAATTTTTGATTGGTTTAGACAATATCATAGATTTCATTTTTAACATTAATATTCATATTTTCTTCAAACAATATTATATGAGGTTTAAATGTATGTGTATGACAAACTGGACAAGTTAGTAAATTGAATTGATTGCAATCTGCATTTTCAGATAATTGAACGTCACCGTATGATGTCATCTTGATATCGGAAGGATCTTCGGGTTGGAAGAAATGTTGTCAGTTGGGATTTAAGTGTTTAAAGTGGAATAAGAAATCGTCACAGGTGGTTTGATGCCCGCATGTAATACAAGCCACCTTATATAATGTATCGTGCATTTCCACTACGTTTTTACTGCCCGACTTTTGGTGAAAACTGTCGATATTTTGAGTGATGATGGAACTGATTAAGCCCTGTTTTTACAGTCTGTTAAAATGTAGTGAGCTGAGTTGGGCTGGGATTTCGCGACGCGTTCATAATCAAAGAATGATCTGAGCCAGTATCTCTTGCGATTATATAGCAAAGAAGTAAATTGCTGATAGGTGATCGGCTTATGATTGGGGTTAGTAATAACACCACTTTCGGACCATGGTAATCAGCAATACCAGAATCAGTACTTACACTTATTTTATAAATAAGTGTTGAACAATTAATAATGATTGATGCTGTCAGCATACCAGCACCAGTCAAAACAGTACAACTACCATCAGCACTTTTCATAACATCTAAAAAGGAACTAACATTGGATACTGATAACTTAGTAATAATATTGGACAGTATATAGATAATTGACCGCATGACGTCAATATTTTTTATATGATCAATAAACCCATCGATTCATGATATATTAAATTGAAGCAGATCAATTCTAAACAATTTGTGAAGCTAGCAACATTAGTAAATTGGTAAATCTATAAAAATCAAAAATTTAAAATTAATATTTTAAAAATAAAACAAAATTAATAAATTTAAATTCAAAACGAATGAAATCATAAATTAAAATTGTAAAAATTAACTAAAAATTTCATTTTGCTATTTCAAGTAATTAATTTGATTAAGTTCAGTAGGTTAAATATTCGACATCGTCTTTAGTGGATGATTATTTTGTTTTTATTTTATGTTTAATTATTAATACTGTTAATGCGTATACTTCATCAGTTCAATTCGAGTGTTTGGATTCAATCATGGATCAATGGACCTTACCAGGGCATAAAATTGAACGGTCAAGGTTTAATTAGCTATGATACTAACTCTAAAGGTAATATTATATGTTTCGTATTCATTTTTAAATTAATTGTATGTGTATTGATAGGATTTGGTAAATGCTCATATCCAGATGGAATTCATGGATACTTCACAGGGGTGAGTGCTGCAGTGTTTAATAATGCTATCAGCTGTGGGATGTGTTTAAAGGTGACCAATCCCAAAACTAAAGCGAGTGTAGTTGTTCATGTTGTGGATCAATGTGTAAGCTGTCAAGAGGGTGATTTAAACATGAATAAGCTGGCGTACAGTGTAATTGGTGATTTTACCGCTGGTACTGTAAAAGCTGTGTGGGAGCAGGTGAGATGTCCGACGATGGGACCTTTGATGTATTATTGGGATAAATACAGTGATGATTGGAATGCTCTGTTACAGATCAGAAATCCTGCTTATCCTGTTCAATCTGTGGAAATCCAACAGGAGGATGACTGGGTGTCACTCAAACTAAGGGATGATAATCATTGGGAACTCAAGCATATGGGATATGGCCCATTTAATATCAAAGTTAGAGGTACAAACGGAAATGTTGTTGTAGACAACAATATATCCATTAACAAACTAGAGCTTCCAGTGTACAGCGATGGTCAACTTTAATTTCTTTTATAAGAAGATCTAATAAGTAATAATATGAAGTGTTTAATATATTAATGATAATTAATTTAACAGATTATATGATAAATACAAATAAAATTTATTGATATAATTCGTATTGATTAAATGTCATAATAATCAATATGGTCTCCAGACTTGAATTTGTCATTCCAAATTAAATCAATCAACTTATCGGAACTTATTTCCATGTCAACTAGTTGATTCTAATGGTTTCAAATGGTGGATTACACTTTAGTTTATAATAATAGTATATGATTCATAGATTTACCTCATCATGTAATTTTTGATAAGTTTTTCTCATTTCTTCATCCCCTAATAAGGTACGGAAATCACCTTGCATATCATTGTTGAGAGGTCCAGGTGCATAGTTCAACACTTGAATATCGGGCTATAAAGCATCAAACTAATTTAGCACAATGATCAATAGATATTTGATAGATCAAATGTTACATTTTCTTTAGCAAGAATTTCCATTAAAGCTTTCCTAGCGAATTTAAATGTGCAATAAAGACTCAAATAAGGGAAGGTTTGAACAGCTGCCAAGGATGAGGTGTTAATTAGAGTGGACTTGGTAAATTTTTCAAAGGATCTCCATTTTTGGAATTCAGAGCTAATAGTATTATTTATATGAGTTATTATTAATTAATGACTAATATATTTACCATAAACCCCATAAAGAAGTCAAATTGATATTGGAATACTCTTGAACTTGTTGTAAATTGAAGGAGGTGGCTTTGCTAGAGATATCTCCCAAGCTACCAGCGTTATTAAATAATGCTAAATATTTGTTGGTAGCGTTCAAAAATTCGGAAGTTCGAACATTTTCCTTTAAATATCAAATTTTAATTTTAAATAAAGTTCAATACAAATTAAATGATTTACCTTGATCAAGTCAAAAATTTCGTCATATTTAGTTTGTAAACTATCAAGATTACTTAACTCGACGTTATCAACCACATGAACTCTTCCACTGTTTCCCAATTGGGTTTGAATTTCAGTTTGAGCAGCTTGTAATTGTTGTTGATTTCTTCCCAATAAGATGAGATCAATAAAGTGACTTTGATTTTTAGTTAATTGTTTAACATAAGACTTGGCAATAGACTTTCCAAATCCTTTGTTAGCTCCAGATATAATAACAAGATGATGAGTTGACATAATTAACTATTAATCAATTTAGAAATGATATTGACAATATTTGATCTGAATTTATACTATCCATTTTCATATTCATTTTAATTTAGCTTCACATAAATTATGGTTTGATCAAATTGAGCTATTTATATCTCTTTTTAATTAACTAATGATTATAAGTTAAGCGCATGGTAAAATATGTTTATAATGAATATTATTTAGTAGTTAATTGGTTATTATACTGATAATTGTATCAATTTAAATTTATTTTGTACAAGTTAAATATTTTAGATTTGCTAATATTTATCAATAAATCAAATAAAGATTATTAAATAATTCAATTTTAAGGTTTCTTTCGGGGCGTTTTCTTATTAGAAAAAGTTTGTCCCTCAATTAGCAACTGGGCTTCTTTACTCAATTTCCCATATCGAATGGGTACTTGTTGTGGACAGCTTCGAAGATTTGGACGTGGCGGACGAGTTGATCTCCTTAACACTCTAGTAGATGAAATGATTTTTGATTTATCGGGAGTTTTAGTAGCTGACGATTTGGGATTTGAAGAATTGGGAGGATTTGGAGGACGGGGAGAAGGAGGGGTCAAAGATTCAGGAGTATCGGAAGTAAGCGCAGATAATTCAGAGCTAGAAAGATTTGTTGAAGATGACTGAAGAGGATTGTTGATCTCTTCAAGTGTATGAAAAAAGGGTAACATACTAGAAATATTGAAATCACGTGACAATATCCCAAGCTTAGAGTCTGTCTCTAAAGCCTTCCATTGCTGCTCAAGTTGTGCAAAAATACCCTCAGCTCTTGCTTTATGTCTTTTTGCTGTATTATGGAAAATGGTAGATTTGTCATTATAAGTCATGCAATTGTCATATATAAGATTTACATCAGCCTATCAAAAAGGAATTACTATAAATTATAAATCAAATTAATTCTAAAGTACCTTGAAATCTTCAATATTAAAATAACAATTTGCATTAACTTTGTTCGTCAGGGTAGAAAAATCCATTGGATTCTTAATTATAGTTGAATACATAGGGGCTATTTCATCGGTCACAGGTTCAGCAAACATTGAAGTCGCATCCATCCTATTTAAAATCAGATTTCAAAAATGTATAAACCATATAAAATTTTACCTTTGAAGTTTACTAACAGCCCAGAGTAAAAGAGGTTTATGAGGAACAAAATATGCCTCCCAATATTGAGTAATATTACGATATAATTTCGCTTTAACTCTCTCTCTTTTTCTGATCAATTCTGTTAACATAAGTATTCTTTCCAATTCTGTTCTTCTGGCAAGCAATGCCTAATAAAAATGTAAGAAATTAACAGGTTTTAAATAAATTGAAACATGAAAATAGAATACCTGATGTTCATTTTGCTCATGCTCGCCATCCAATTTGGTTGGTATTTTAGCTGTCCATGGCTATTTAAATATATTATTAAGTCACTCCGATATGATGAAATAATTATATACCTCTAGATGCAATCTTTTAATTAAATAAGCTCCTCTGTATCTCTGCTTCTTGAGAGACCAATATTGACAAACTCCTGTAACAAACCATTCGGGTTGGTTCAAATTAAATGGAGCAATAATTTCAAGTGCCGATCTATATAAAGAAGAAGGAACAATGATCTCTTCTGTAGAAAAAGATTGTTGGTGAGCTCTAGCCGATTTTGTAGCAGCAGAGTCTATACATTGTGTTAATATATCAAAATATAAATAAGCTCAGGTTTATTGTTACCTTTGTTATGCTTATTTTTGGATTGTTTATGCATATTGGAAAACTTTTCTAATAGCTTTTGTTGTGCTTCATTGTAAATGACTTTATCTTTAAATTTCATCTAAAAACATTAATATGATGAATACATATATATTAATGTATTTGAGTTATTTTTATATTACAGGTGTATGACGATGACAAAAGACTTTCCAATCGAGCACGTTGTATTTATTCAACTTGATTTTCATATAGAACTTTGCTTCCCTAGCACAAGTTGCGTGAAATGCTGTTGTACAAGACTTTATACTACATTGGATAGGTGCTCCTTGCTTTTGTTTACAGATATAACATAACTAAATTAAATAGAAATCTGTATGAATTAATGTGAAGATTAATTGACATCAAAAAATAATAAATTACCAACTTCCATCTGGATCTTGGGATCTGATCCACATTGGCAATTGGTTCCATAGTATCTAAATTTACAAACGATGTTTCTGGCACCCAATCAGCACAAAGAACATGAGCCCATTTATTATTCGTGGTTTGTTTGAAAGCGCCTCCTTCATTAGGGCATAGAAGGCATGACTAATTTACCAGACGATTAATGAAAAACAATAAATAATTTATAATTGAATAAATTACCACTGGATTACTAGGAGATACCATACATTTTCTGCATAGCCACTCTCCTTCAGGAATAAATGGTACTCCATAACACACTGAAAATAGGTTAACATCTGCAGATAGAATGATTTTAAAAATTAGCATAAACTTACTTTGATGTACAGCTAAATCGCAACCATCGCAAAAAACTATACAATTAGAGTTTTCGCAATCATTTTTGTCACAAATTTCGCAAGAAGCATCGGATTTGGCTTGGATATCTTGAATAGTTAAATTTTCGTATTTTTTCTGCCTTGACTAAAACAAAAACCAATTAATCAAACTTTGATAAAAGCGATATTTAAAAT
The DNA here is from genome assembly GCA_000697335.1 of Conidiobolus incongruus B7586. NCBI lineage: Eukaryota > Fungi > Entomophthoromycota > Entomophthoromycetes > Entomophthorales > Conidiobolaceae > Conidiobolus > Conidiobolus incongruus. The sequence goes on along the minus strand of JNEM01006019.1, from coordinate 14,021 downwards.
CTTACGATTTCAAACCAGCCCTTTTCAATATGATCCATCAAAGTTTCAAAAGCTTTAAGATATTGCGGTGCGACTGAACTTGTCCTCTTTTTTGACATAAACATATTTAACCATTTTCTATCTGAACACAATGAAAAAAATCAATAATTTTAATGATAATTTAAGTATTATCAATACCTTCTTCGTCCATATCATACTCAACTTGAATATTAGGTTGATCAAGAGACTCTAATTGAACCAAAATATTAATAAAAATGAACTTTTTTGACAAGATAAATAATTACCTCGAGCTCTTAAAAAGTGTTTATTAGGTAGTTTGAATTCATCCATGTAATCACCTTCATCATTTATTAACTTTGGATCGAGATAATCAAAAATTTCTTTGGTTTGGATTTGAATTTGGGGTAAAGATAATTGCTCTTTTAATGTAGAGTTATTAGATATGCTAAAAGGGGTCGAACATTCACTTCCTTTGACATTGTCAGATACCAATTCTTTTGTCAAATTATTTTCTATAATGTTTATTTTCAGAGTACTACTCAATTCCAGCGTTGGGAAAAGATCGTTGAAATTTCTCTCTTCAGGTGGTTTTAAAGCGTTGGAAGTTGCATTTGTAGTAGAAGGTTTCCTTATCGGTTTACCTCTAGAAGAAGGCTTGGTGGTGAGGGGTGAAAGTGGTATAGATGAATTGTCATCTGCATTAATTGAAGTAGTACTTGGTTTCCTTATAATGAGTTTTATTCTCGGAGATTTACTAGGATCGTTTTTAATTAAATGAGCATTTGTTTCGTCTGAGCTACTATCATAAGTGATATCTGCAGTCATTATGTTTTTTAAACAAAATGACGACTTATATATTTAATATTAACTAATTTTATAGTAAATAGTACAATATTCGTAAGATACCTTTATTTAAGTATCTTAAATGGAAGAAAAATATTCGAGACTTGTGAATGAGTTGTAAGATTGATTATTGAAGTTTGGACTTATTGAATGCACTATTTACTAATTTGAATGAGTTTCTTATGTTGGTAGTGTAATCATTTTGATAGGATTTTCGTCATTCATTTAAAAACGCACCAAATTCTAACTCTCCTAATTATTTAATTTGATTGGACTAACCCTTTGTCCAACTCCATACATTCAATCAACCAGTTTAAAACTTAATTATAGAGCCAATCAAATTGAAATTTAGGTTATTAGTTGATTATTTAAAAAAAAAGTTTTGATAAGAAAATTGACAATATAGATTCAATCATATTATAAAATAATTGGTAATTAATATAATGGAACAAATAATATATTTTAAGTGTTGATTTATACTTACCTAATTTATATGCAATATTTCATCTAAAAAATTAACTTTTATTCAATCAATAAAAATAAAAATAAAAATAAAAATAAAAATAAAAATAAAAATAAAAAATTAATCAAATCCGAATTTGATAATCTCTTAACTACTTGAATAATATTACAAATTTAAGATAATATATTATATTATATTTCTTAAAAAAGTTATTTATATTTTTAATTTATATTTTTTAAATCACAAAAGATTATTATATCATTGTTATATTTATATGTTTTTCATTGGTTTTATAATAGAATGTTATTAAATTTATAATAATTAATTTACAATATTACACTCAAAATCAGATATATCAATTCTTAACTCATTAATAATAACAATATATTTCACGTTATATTATTGAACATATTTTAAATAGTATATTAAAGTGATACAATTAATTTTGAGTGTATGTTCAATCAATCAAATTAAAATAATATATAATCTAATTTTATTGCTGTATTATTTAAATAATTACTATTCAAAATAAACTTCATTTTAAATAGGTTAAACTATAAATCATCATTCAAAATATTTTTTCTGATATTTCATATAAATTTAATATTTAAAAATTATATATTTACTAATAATTTTATCGTTTAGACCTTATTGAAGTCATATTTATATACTTGATTTTAATATACTAATTTGGACTTTTTTGAATATAATGGATTAAATATTGTGTTAGTATCAAATTATCCCGAATAGTTTTAATCCCATAAACCAAAACATCCACTCAAATGAAATATAAATTCAAATAATTTTTTCACTTTATACCTTGACATCAATCAATTTTATAAAAGCACTATAGTAGAATGAAAGATTCTTAGGAATCGGTCTCTGATACTTTTAGTCGTTGAAAAATTGTAGATAACCTTTAAACCTTAGTTTTTAATGGTGCCAAATTAGTTAGAGAAAATTCTTCGTAATTTTCAATGATCTAACTTGGCAATCCGCTAAGGTACATTAATTTATTTAGTTGAAAATTATTTTATTTACTTTGCTATATATACCCCTAGATTATTCTAAATGTTACTTTAGATTAAGGCTAATAGTGGTATATTATATTTTTAAATGAATAAATTAATTCGAAATTTATCTTTAATCATCAAGATCCAAGCACAAGCTATCTATTACTAAATCTCTCGATATCTATTAATTTTGTATTAGGAATATAATCTGTAAATATACCAGTTACACTATTACTAATTCCTACAATGTTTAACATATTGTATAGTAAATATTTTCACAGATCAACCTAATACTCGCCAATATTTTAGTTAACTCTGATTTTAAATTCATATATAAGAAAATAAATATATTTAAAACTGAAACTCATCGAATCTAATATAACCACTTATTTTGAAATTTAGACATTTAGACTTGATTCAATTTTGTTATTTTATCACATTTTTTGAAAAATTTAAATGAGTTTAAATTAATTATAATATTAAATTGAGTTTTTTATAATATCTAAAAAATAAGTATTAGTCTTTAATGAAAAATGAAATTATCTGAATTGATCAATAGAATTGAAAAATGATACGAAACTGGTTGATTACAATGATAAATTAAAATGAACTAACCCCAATTCGTCCTTGAGTCACACCGATTGCGAAAACCCTGAATGAACATGTGCTTGGTATATAAAGAGTAATGATATAATAATCCTCAATATTTTTTTGGTCATTAATTCTTTCCTTGTAATAATGAGTGATAGAGTCATAATTTTTGTGTTAGGTAATAATAGATAAATATTGATATATTTTTGATTAATCGAATGTAATAAAGGTGGTCCTGGGAGTGGCAAAGGTACTCAGAGTACCAAATTAGTTAGAGAGTTTCAATTTCAGCATATTTCAGGTATATTTCATAAATCTCAGCCGACTTATCATCAACATATCGGTATTAAACACCAATTCATTAGCTGGTGATTTATTGAGAGAAGAAATGAATCAACCCGATTCCCAATACGGCGAAACCATTTCTAACTGCATTAAAGATGGCTTACTAGTCCCTCTCAAAATTACCATCAATCTCCTGAAAACCAAGTTGGATCAATCTGAAAATACCAAATTTTTAGTCGATGGCTTTCCCCGAGAGCTGAATCAAGCTCTGGAGTTTGAAAAATTGATCTCTGAGCCTAACCACGTCATCTACTTCTCGTGTTCAGAGGAAGTGATGTTAAAGAGATTGTTAGAACGTGGTAAAACAAGTGGTAGATCGGACGATAATGAGGAATCTATTCAGAAAAGATTTATTACTTTTAAGAATACTAGTTTACCTGTTATTGATTATTATAAGGGAAAGAATAAAGTGTCTGAGGTACGCTTTATTATTGCATCATGATTTTTTATGATATTAAATGAAATTCAAATTTTTTAGGTTCCATGTGAGCAAACTCCCGATGAAGTATATCAAATAACCAGACAAGCAGTGTTGGATTTAGGGTAAATTATTTCATATATATTATTATAATCAGTAATCTAATATATCCAATATTAGTATTGACCCCGCCACATTAAACAGTGAGCCTGACAATATTGCTAATGGAACATCTGTTGAAGACCCAGCTATAGCTAATGTGAATAATGCCACTACTCAAGTCGAGCAACCTGGTACTGCTGCTGATGCTAAAGAGGATGATAAGCCAACTTGTTGTAACATTCTTTAGCCAAATCCATTAATTACATATAATTAATTATCCAATATTAATAAACAATATATAATTGTAATAATTAATCCACATATATATTTTTTATAATTTATTTCTGTTATTTAAGACTTTGAGTTATTTCAAAATTACCGAATTTGCTGTATTACAACAAAATCCCATAATTAGATTCAATTCAATTCCATTTTAAATTTGTTTCATCATGTACAAAAATTCTGATATTTTTTATAAATAATATAAATTATTGTAAGTAAAAGATATTACTAATAATAAAAATATATTTAAATTAAATAATATTTGAAAATTTTATTAGTAAAATGATGGACGATTTCAACGGCAGTAACTCCGATGACAATTACACTAAATATTGGGTTGATTGGTATTTATCTCTAAAAGGAAGTGAATACTTTTGCGAAATTGATGAAGAGTACTTGAACGATCGCTTTAACTTGACCGGTTTACCTAACGAAGTTGAGAACTTTTCCTTGGCTCTGGATATGATTTTGGATAATTTAGGTATTTTATTAGTGAGAGATATTATTTATTTGGTATTAATATTGAGGTTATTCAGGTGTTGCTTTGGATAATGCTACGAGTGAAGTGGTTGAGAAGGATGCCAAGCACTTGTACGGTTTAATTCACGCTAGATATATTTTAACGATGAGAGGATTAGCTAAAATGGTAATATTTTATTTGTTTATTTATTAATTATTTCTAACATTTATAATAGTTGGAAAAAATGAAGAATAACCACTTTGGAAAATGCCCTCGAGTACTATGCCAAGGTCAACCCTTATTACCTGTAGGATTGAGCGATATCCCCAGAACTAAGGGCGTTAAATTATATTGCGCCCGCTGCGAAGATATTTACCAACCCAAAGCTAACCGTCATATAAATTTGGACGGAGCCTATTTTGGTACCACATTCCCCCATATGCTATTGCAAATTTATTCCCATATAGTACCCGCTAAGTCCAACGAACGTTATGTACCTAGAATTTACGGATTTAAGATTAGGGATGTGACGAAAATTCATGAATATCAAAATGAAGAGCTTAAAAAGCATAATCAAAGGGCTTTGACTTATTTTCAGCAATAAGATTAATTAAATTTATCTAATAATGGGCAAATGGGCGGTGATTTCTAATAATATGTTGGAATTATTGGTTGGATTATTAGTTAATAAAATATTTAAATATAGTATTATACATATATTCTATGTATTTATATATTTATTTAATATTAAAACCGTATATTAAGAGAGATATTGAATTTAAATAATGATTATAAAAATATCATTAAAATCGATATATTAATTGAAAATTTTGAAAAATAAAACATGATATTACTATATGTAACAATAATTAATCTAAATATATTTTATTCTTCTAATGCAAATTTACTCCCCTCTACCCAAATTATCTGTAAGCAGGGTAGTCAACATGTAAAAACAGAGATAAGGCTTAGAATTATATACTTCTTCAGCATTGGCTAGCTTAATATCCTGATCATTGAACAAGTACCATCGATTTCGATTCCAGCAGTAGTTAACATAGTGACCAGTGTCCAAAGATCCTCGATGGTTGACAACTGCGAACAACTGATAGTGATATGGGCTCAGTCCAGGTGCGGATTTTTCATTCAAATGTGAATATTGCAATAGATCTAGATATTTGGGTAATAAAATATCTGTATCAATCTTGGAGGGTGTTGGATACTGTGAGAATCGTTTAAACTGAATGCATAGTACTTTGGGTAATTTAAATAGTTTCATTTGTTTGGTTGCCTGTCTAGGCTTTTGACAGTGTGAACAATTATAAGAATCTGGGGGAAGTGGCTCTGGATGCGTAAATTTCATCAAGCAGTCGTGCAAGGTATATCCTTCAGTGTTGGTGGCATCTTCAATGTGGAGAGATAGATCAAGGAATGGATCCGATGTAGATGTTATAGAATTACAAGATTGGCAAGTAACTTCAGAACGTAATACCCCTGAGAAAGTTTGATGGATAATGCATTTACATTCTAGTGAATTGGATGAGTGGTTCTCATCTTCCTCGTGCAATTGGTTGAGAACTGCCATTAGAAGTTCGTGAGCGTCGTGTTCGTGATACCCTGCCAAATGCTTGGAAGTAGACCAAAGTTTATGTAGGAATTTGGTTGGTGAGATGGGTGTGTAGTTGTCTGAATAATAATCGAGTATAAAGTTCGTCAATTCACAACTCAAACAAACATTACCCTCCGTTGAGCTATCACCATTACTGCCATCACCCCCAAATTCATCTATATCGTCGTGCATATGATCCAACTTTTCGTAGTAATCGACCAACAAACGATTATGAGCAAACGTTTGCAGAATCGAATTCAAAAAGCAAGTACTCCCCAAATTCCTGAGACCTCTAATTAATTTACACTTCATATGTGTCTTAATTAAATCTTTCTGAAAGTAAAAGCAGTTTAAAATCACTTCATTTTTAATTAAACTAAAATTCGAATTCAAATACTGGAACTTCATCAACAGTTTCGTAAATTTAATCAAATGGAATAAAGTATCATTTAAGATATAATTCTCGCAAAGATTGCAATATATCAAATTCAAATTAAAATTATAACTGAATGCGTGTTGGGTCTGCTTCAAATGCTGTGTCATGTGAGAATTATTGAAGTTTTGGTCACATCCCATATAAAAGCATTGGATGCAAGTACTCAGCCATTGATTGTTGTTATGGCATTCTTCACATTTTGCAATAGGTAGGGATTGGTACAGACTTACCAATTCATTGGCCATCTCTTCCAAGTTGTGACTTCCTGTGTTTCTACTGGTACATTCTTCACTCAGATTATTGAGCCAAATGGGTATCTGTTCAATGAGGAAACTATACTGAATACAATTAATTAGTTTGAGTTTAAATTTGTCAAATTCTTTATCTGGTAAAGTGGTTAAATGCTGACAATTACTTGAAATCATTTTGAAAACGAATTTAAATATGTGACTGGATTCTAATTTATTATATTTGACACTAGAAATTTGAGTTGGAATATTATGGGACTGAAAGTTCCAATTAAATTCGACATTTGAGTAGAATGTATTGAATGTGAAAAAGATATCTACAATATTAGAGTATCATTGTATTGGAACATTACTTAGTAGAGTTTGAGGTTATTTCATTATAAAGCAAAGTAACAAATATTTGAATATATATTGTATAAATAACTATATATGTATTTATTCATTACATGTAGAGTAATCCGATCCTTCCTCAGAAGAGTCTTCATTACCAAAGGATTTTTGTAATGCCCTCTGGTTCCAATTCAAGCATCGATTCAAGGAATTGAACCATTCGGATCCAGCTGAACTACCCTTGCAGACTGTTGGGAATGGGTAAGATGATGTTTGGATTCGAATGTAGTCACCTCGTTTTAATTCGATACTTCCTCTACCATCAAAGCTACCCCATGCTGTGCCTCTAGCAGTAAATGGCACACATAGATGAAGTACGGAAGTATCCGGTAATAGCATAGGACGGAATGATAATGTGTGAGGGCAGTTTGGTGTGATTAAAAGAGCAGGAATTTCAGGATGAACAAGAGATCCTCCTGCAGAGAGAGAATAAGCAGTAGATCCCGTAGGTGTAGCAACCGTCAATCCATCAGCTTGAACAGTTGTTAGCATTTCCCCATTGGCATATAATTCAATTAGGGACATGAAAGGACTTGGGCCACGATCAACCACTAATTCGTTCAATACTTCAAAACTTTCTCCTTTTGTAAATAATGCAGAATTGGGAATGTCGATATTTAAACCGGATTCGTCATCTTCCTGATCTTCAAATTCTTGTAATAAAATCCTTAAATGATTGATCTTGTGACTTTTCTTCGATTTACGACTACTTTTATTGGAGAAGGGTTGCAGTAATGATCCTGATGATTTAGGCTGTGTAGATTCTATTAAGTCATCAGGGGTGTTGTTTGATTTTGATGAATGCTGATTTGGATGGCTATATCTAAATACGGTGCATGTAAGCCGCATCCTCAGGTTCACCTTAACACCATTCTTAAAGCAGTTATTTAAAGTCTGTTGGTATTCAGAGAATGGAAAACTAGATAAAAACCCCAGAGATCCAAGATGGAAAGGGATGACTGGGGGGACCATATTTTGAAAAAGCCAACTGGTATATAAAACAGTACCATCACCACCCAGCGTCAGGACCAAATCAAATTGATCCGCCGAGTATTGGCACATTTCAGGCGAAAACGTCTGCATGGTATTCTTATTGTCATTTCGGGAAATTCTAACCTGTATTTCATCATAATCAAAATGTCTGTTTGTTGTCAAATGGGGATCAATAAATCTACAGTATTGAATTAGTGCTTCATACGATCCAATGTCAATATTATCAATGCTTACATATCTAAAGAATTTACATCTTCAGAGCTGGAAGATGACGTATCCGTGTCAGTTTCCGAAGATTTTGGCGAGTAACTTGGTATTTGAATATCTTCCAACAGCCAGTTCACCAACTCTCTCGCCTTTTTAGCAACTTTGGAATCTCCTGGTTTTGTGACAATAAGGATGCGTTTGGGGGAAGTCCACCTTATTTTACGTCTACTCAAACTTCTACATATTTTCCTAACAGCGACAGCAGCTTGTACCAGATTGGGATGTGATGTATATTGACGCTGTGGTGGATGTCCTAATGAATTCAAAAGGTTTTGATGTATTGACCTTGGACTAGGCTCTGGGAAATCATCTGAAGAAACTGTCGAGCTCTGAAAAGAGTAAATACCATTAGATTTGTCATTATAGCCGTTCATATGAGATGTGGTGATATTCATTTGACTAAATTTATTTTGTAAAGGGATAGGATTAGTCATAGAAAAAAATAATATACAGTTAAAGAGAAAGAAAAGGCGTTAAATTGGGAGGCTAAAAAATGCAAAAAATATCTAGAATGATAGAACAAATGAAAGTCTATTATAAATTAATCAAGGAAGTCAACTATTATTTATATTTTTTGAAAAAGAATAGATACGAGATGTTGAAACTGGTTTCAATTTTGAGAGAATATATTTCAATTTCAATCTCATTGCCAAAATAATCAAAATAATTATTAATAATTGGTCCCTACTCTCAATGACAATCTTGCCAATCCGTTAATTAATCCATAACCATTAAATAAATTAGGTTTCTGTTGAAATTTCCATCTATTAAATTTGATTTGCTCAAAATTCTTTTTTCTAATTTATCTGGAATCGACACGATTGGAGACTGATTACTAAAATCAAAACCATTGAAATTAATTTAGTAATTTTTAATTTTCAAAAATGTTTTAAAATATTTAATAAGCATAGTATCATACTATTATTATGTTAAAAGAATTCAAAATTTAGAAAATTTTGGAATGATTTATAATATACTAAATAAAAATTTAGATAATTTTTATAAAATGTTATCATTAATTTTAATGTAATTTTTTGTTTATTTATTAATAAATTAAAACTAGTTCAGTTTTTAAATTCAGGATTAAAGGCTTATTTGGAAAATACTGTCATAATTAATTTTCATCAAACTTATAATTTAACGATACAGAATTACTTAAATTTGGTCTGATAGTTATGATCCAATAGATTTTATATATCATTTATATTGAAATGACTAATGATTTGAATAAATGGTCAAATATTTAAACTTGGTATAGTATGGTTAAATTTCTATTTACATTCAAGTCAGTATTAATACTCGAAATTTGATCCTACGATCTTGAAAATGAATAATTTAAGAACTCAGATTAGAAGCGATGGCAATTGTTACTGGATTAATATAGGTATCAAAATTAATAACTATACACAGTAAATTGATGGTGATAAATTTTTATTAAAGTTGAAATTATCACAGTCAAAATGTACTTTATTATGAAATATTTGTGAATAATGTTAATTGAATTCCTTTCTCATTGTAAAAATCATTCTCAAATAAACTGAAGCAATTGGTTTCAAAATAAGTCTATTAAATCAAATATATGCTCATTTGAATGAATTGATATTAGCAAAATCACAATATTATTGTATTATATATTTGATTAATTGGCCAATTTTAAAGGTTAACAGATATGTGATTTTATAAAATTCTATTAAATCATTATTAATTCCAAAACAACTTAAAAAATTGATGTAATATTTTTTGATAATTTTTAAATGCAATGTCATCTGATTATAGAGGATAAAACCATGAAAAATATTCACATAATTGGTGAATTAGATCTGATTAAATATTTTGATCAAACAATTTGTGATTTTTTAAATTTCAGACTTGAAACCTGTGCCAACTAATTGGTTTGACCCATAATTTATTTGAGGTTACACAACCATATAATAATAATAATTAACAGTAACTAAACTTAATATAAAAAATAAGAATAACATTTAGGCAATATGGATTATTTAGGATATATTTATGCTACATTATTGAGTGTTGGTGGTATTGTGGGTTATGTTAAAGCTGGTATAATTCAATATATTAATTTTTGGTAATATTTATTAAGATTCAATTTAGGCAGTACTCCTTCGTTAGTTGCCGGTGTTGGTTTCGGTGCTGCTGTAGGTTATGCAGCTTCTAAAGTATCTCAAAATTCTAAGGATTCTTTACTTGCTTTAGGTAATAAGCATATTGTTTTTAAGCTAAGATTTATATTTATCAATTTGGTTAGTTCTATCTGTTGTATTGTTAATTGTTATGGGAGTTCGATACATCAAAACTCAAAAATTTATGCCTCCAGGTTTATTAAGTATCCTCAGGTAAGACCATTAATTTCAATATTTGATATTTGGTTTGATTTGATTTTATTAACTCTAATCTAGTTTATTTATGTCAATTCGTTACGCTATATTATTCCTTCAATAATCCTCAAACTTGACTATTTGAATTGATCACTTGCTTAACCTTTCAATAAATTATTTTTCATTAAAATCAACTGCAAAACTCCATTTTGTATACTATTTGGCTTCACCTTAATTGCTAATCATCATAAATTACTAAATTGAAATTTTACAAGAGCTTCAAAATTGAAATATTCATATCACATAATTAAATCGTTATTTGAATTAAGCCACCAATCCATCTTTATCAAATTGTTATATTCTTAATTTTGAAAATTATTATCTTTACACAACAAATACCCTTTAAAGTAAGTCCTTCCGTAAAATACCTAACCATTCTATTCATATTTAGCAGTTTACAATTTTTCAGCTTTTAATTTTCTTAAATGACATCTCTATGTCCGATTTATTTTCTTTAGTCATTAAATCTCTTTTAAGTTCCGATATTATCCTGATTTCAGATTTTTTATGTAAAATTCTTTGATATATAAATTTGGTAGAAAATTTACGAGTAACAAAAAATCCTATTTGATGGATAAGATTATTTTAAGTTTCGTCATTTTAGGGTTTAATGAGTTAATTTTTCGAAAGATCATTTGATCTTGGGAATTTCAATTATGTGAATGAGGTTTACAATAAAAAATAGTACGCAAGAGTTTATCATGCTTATATAGATAGGACAACTGTAGATAATGGTAATATAATAAAAACACATAGTTGAAATGATTGGATTTATTCGTACCATTTGGGAATGACATATAGAAATATACCAACTAAAGCTGTAAGACATGGAATAGCTAAAATATATGAATATAACAATAGAAATGCAACTTCGTCCTTATAACTATTGGTGTATGCAGCAACCTGAACCAAGGCTACCGATGGAGGACCTGAAGCAACGAGCATCATAGCGAACTGAAACATTGGATCATTTCCTAATTCATAATAAGGTTTTATAAAATACAAAAATATGAGTGTGACTGCGGGAACTAGAAAATATCGTAGGATAAGGATAGGTGTTATTGGAACATTAACCCTCTCTTGATCAGGCTTTTGACTCGCGAAATAAACCTCATATCCTAGGTTTAGTAAAAGTAGAGGAATAGTACTCTCGCCAATGTAACTGAGTCCATTTTTGATGGATTGGAATAAGAAAAAATCTCCAAATAGTATAGATTTCAGATAAGGCACTAAGATTACCAACATAGCAGCATATGTTCCAATTAATGGAGGTGTCAAAAAATTTTTAAAAGTCTTGTAGAATTGATCCAATCTCGAATTCGATGTCATACTCATGCTTGGCTGAGATCCTAAGAGAGGACGGCTTTCTTCATCTTCGTCCAATTGGAATAGTTTGACACCATAACTCCATCTCCCTAAATTCGTGAATGCAGAGTATATGATGAGGTAAGAGATGCCTCTTGCGTCCATTGCACTGGGAGTATCATTTTGACCCCATTTCAACCAGCCTGAATTGGCACCAAAAGCAAGTACATGAATCACACCAGTTGGAACGCTATTCGTATTACAAAAACTAACAGTTGCCTTAGTAAAATTGACCCAATATTTAGAATGCTTCAAAAATCTACTGACTAAATGACTCAATCCTAGCGAAAGCAGTGTAACGAATGTACAAATAAGAGGAATAGGCCAAAATTGGATTAATGTATTAATAGATATAGAGTTGGATAATTTGATGAATAGCATCACAGGTAGGAAGAAATTGACATTTAATTTTGCTAAATTCTAAATGAATTATATTTAGTTTCAATGAATAAAAATGTATAATTATGAATATACTCTAGACATATCTTCAGAAATATAACGATATTTAGCTAAGCAAAACCCACCAAAAGCTATGGATACATTGGTGAAAATAGCCTAAATGGAGCATTAAATCAATATCAGTAAATAATATTAGTGATTGTTTTACCTCTAACGAAGCTAAAAGAATTAACTTTAATTCCACCAAATCACCCATCAATGCTATTCGTAATAGAAAAAAAAATTACAAATACTAAAGGGAAGGAAAAAGTATTTACCACAAGTTTATCAGTGTATAATTTATATGAAATCGCTATCTGATTCAATTATGGTATCTCAAAATTAGCATACAATTTGTACAGATGATCATTTTTAAATTAAAAATTATTTTGATATCATATTTTTGATCCACTGCGCTTAGTGACTTGAATTTTATAATTTTGTCGATTTTTTGATTAATGAGAGGGTTAAAATATTGTAGTTAAATAGACACTTGAAAATAATTATTTCCTAATTTTTAATTTATTTGTTATTGAATATGACTTATAGAATTAATATCTGGATATTATTAAATATTGGATTATTACTAATTTTACCTAAATATTTACAATATGTATTATTTAATTACTCCATTTTATATTGCAGATTTGAGAAAATTTTCATTTCTTGTCAATAATTATTTTCTATGTCTATCATGCTATTAAATTATAATGTGGATTTGGAATAATTTGATAAGTTCAGAGATCATATATTATATGTAATTTAAATGTTAGGGACAATATTTATATTAGTAATATTGCTAATGCGATTAATTCAATAATATTATCTAGATTAGATTATCTAAATGATATTATCCTGAATTTTAAAATTAGTTGAAAATACAAATGAATTAAAAATAATAGCATCAATTAATTAATACATATCATATTATAGTATATTTTACAATATATACAATTTTGGTATTAATCAAATATTATCAACAATTATTACTCCTTATAAAATTTAAATATCAATTCATTTCAAATTATAAATCATTGTACTGAAATTTATATATATTATCATTATAGTTAATAAATATTAATTTTAATGTTTATTATGAAAGAAACCTGATTATAATATATTGATAAAGTTTCTATTTTTGACAGTAATAATGACTGTATTTTCTTGATTAAAAAATATATTAAATATTATATTTGAAGTTAATTATAGTATAGGGAAATATATATTATATATACATAATATTGTAATTTATTTTGATTATAGAAAATTTTCTATTATTATTATTATTATTACTCTGCATTTTTAATAATGGGAATTTTTTGCAATTAAAAATAAATAAACATTTGAATATATGATATATAA